>CAMOHE010048374.1:54438-93561 GCA_946598075.1 Artocarpus hirsutus
TTCTTAAAACATACATTTACAACATATTTCATTAACTTTAAAACATTTAAATAAAACTATCAACACAATTACATTTCTAACCTTCAAGAATTAAAAATTTAATAACTTAACATACACACATAATTAGAGCACCAAATTTTTCAAGAACAAAGTTAACATATATATACATTACCATGATTTTTTTTTAGTCTCAAAAATTCCATTTACTATCTCAAACAAGTCATACAACTTATATACCAAAATCTGCCAGCAACAATTACACAGTGAGCAATCCTTAACTCAGGTCTATTTATCACATTTTCATGCCATAGAAAAATCTACAAAAATTATCACAAATAGTAGACACCTAGGATTATAACATATCCAAAAATCGGCTTTAAATAAATTCTATATAATCCAATACATGCATTAAAAGACAGAGGCAATAATAATTTTCATTGTGTCAGGCAGTGAGTTTCATACATTTTTCATATTCCAATAAATTAAATAAACTTACTATGACCTCAAAATTCATATTACAAGTCATTAACATATAATTACAGAGCTACAAAATTTCACATCACCAAATAAAAATCATTAAGTGATTCAAAACTTCATCCAATAACAATCCCTCAATTTCATGGATAAAACAGTCCTAAGACATTGATTTTTTTTTTTAATGTTCATCTACCTTTTAGATGAACAATTTAGGCTGGACACCTATTATTGTGATCTTACTCGAGGTATGTGTCTTACTGTATCATAATAATTCTAATGTGTTAACCATATCACACTAATCTTGAGTTTGGTCAATATATATAAATATATATTAGCAATATATTCTAACTCGTCAAGTGATGAATCTTGTCAGTTCTATCGTGACTAGAAAGGCGATAAGCCTTACGTGTCTATCATGTAATTCCTAATGTTGAGATGTGCCTATTAAACTGTCCTCAAATGCGCTACTTACTTGGTGGACACTACATGTGTTGTCCTTCCTATGTATTATCTCTAATCTTATTATTAGCGCACCTTTTTATTAGGTTCAAGAGGGCATATAAATAGCCCTTAAACCATTGCTACGTCCCAAGCCTCGACATCTTACTCTTACACCACTAGTTCTCTAATTTTTTTTTTACTATTTATACTCTTATCAAGGAGGTCTCATTGATGCTCTCGAAGGAGACCACTCTATTATGTCTATCATTTCTTGAGGGACATGCTATAACTTTGTAGCCTCGTCTTTGGAAGTCTTTTGCTAAGAGTCTCAAAAAATTTTGCTATTAGGTTGATGTCATGGTTGGGCTTATTTTACGTGCTAAGCATACTTATATATATATATATATATATATTAATGAAAATAACTTAGGATTACTCCGACCATCAGTAACATAACTAAGTTCTTCTTAAAAGGTTGAGTGATACTCTCATTAGTATCCTCTACCAACAATTCTAGAGGATTTCTGCTTAATATGGCACGTATCAACTAGTCAAAGGGTTTTTTTTATCGTCCCAATGCCCGTATTTTATAGCATCTGTTTCTAGTGAAGATTCAGTGTTTGACTCTAAGGTCTCTGATCCTGCTTATTCTAAGAATCTTGTCTTTCTAAAGACTTCGTTAACTAAAGGGGACCACTTCTACTTGAGGTGGTCTTCTTAGCTTAGTAGTCTGGATTTTGTAAGGCTACTCCTCCAGTTAAGAATTCTATATTTGCTATCTTAAGCGAACATCTCTGTCTACTTGTTTTAAATTGGTTCTCTGCCTGTTGATGACTAAAGGTCATTTAACAAGATGGCAGACTATGTTCTTGAAAGAACATATCTACCTGCTTATCTTAAACTGGCCTCTCTGGCTATTGATGACTAGATGTCATCGAGTCATATGATGGACTGTATTCTTTTGTTTAGAAATTCCTATTGGTTTCCCTTTTTTGTGGTTACTCTATCGAAGTTTTGTAGCTCTATTATAAAGGTTCAAATTTTGAACCATCCTGTAGTCTTCTCCTCTCTTATTTCTTAACCTGGTATATTAATGATTATACATTGTCATTATTATTCTCTTCTAATATCCTTGTGATGTTACTTGCATCTCTTGGGTAAGTGGAAGAAACTTTGCTTCGTCAATCTCTACTTAACGTGATCTTAACTTCTTATAGGATGGCGCTCGACCGATCCACATAACTTATTTATTGTTTATTCTTTTTTTTATATAAATATATACATATATATATTTTATCTATGAGTTAGGGAGGGGATCGTCTCATCCTGAGATCACTATTGTGGAGTCTATTTGGTAAGATACTAGTTTAGAAGTAACCACCCATAGACAGTCTGTGATCTCTAGGAAGTTCTTAGTTCTTCTCTTATACCTTGAACTTCTACTTATATCCAATTTCTTAGAAGGATCTGTGTGTTTATCCTTACCGAATTGATGATTCTATGGAATCTATTATTTTATCGTAATCTAAGATATTAAGTCCTTAATAGGTTCCTTATGGGCTTGATCATGCATATTTATTATGCATTTCATTGGACTTATAAGCTATATCATGTTTATAATCCAAATAACAAACATCAATCATAAGTTTCATATACGTATCATACATACACATCATATTCATAAACCTATCATACATATACATGTCATTCATATCATACTTTAACATGCCATGCTTTCACATTTTATTCATATTCATGTCATGCATATTCTATTTATACATATGCATAACGTTCATACTTTCATATCATGGAGTTGCTATACATTTCACTTTTGTAAGTAACTATTACATATCATATTCATGGGTCATAATTCATACAGCAATCATAGTTTGTAACATTCATACATATGTCAATTGTACTTCCATATAATGAAATTGCTAAATCCTTTCTTTGTTAGCAATCTTTGCATATCATAGACCGTTGTTAAGATTGAGACTTTACTCGCCTCTAGTGGGTCACATAATATGAAGTTCTTCTTGTCAAAAACTTCGGTTGTTCTTACATAAATCTTATTCTATATACTATACGTATACTTGCTCAATTGTATGGTGTGTCTCACTACTAGCCCTATAGTGGTACTATGCCTATCTATTCTTTTCCGACATCTCTAAATCGAATATCGATGTCCTCGTTAATGGTCCAAGCTGGGAAATTCTTTCTGACTAAGTACTCGTTCGTGCTTCGAAGAAATGTCTTGACATCATCACCTTTGGTGGTAATTCTTTGAGGAAGATTGCATTCTCGTGTCCCTTACATGTCCTATTTGTGACTTCCTTTATTCTCGTGGCAAAGTGTAGGGTGTTGTCCATCCGCTTGTAGAGTTGGCTTTTAGTGAGGACCCGCTTGTATGTTGCATGAGGGACAGCTTTGGCCATGGGTTGGTAATTAAGCTATGAAGAACTTGCGGCTAGGACCAGCAATTTCAGACACGCATGATGACACGATACTAAAACGACACAAGATAAACGGGTTTAGACCGTACGTTTATTAATTGTGCCATAAATGGGTTGACACAAATAACATGAAAATAAATGGGCTAGATTCGTGCTAACATGCTAAACATGCCTTAACACGTTTAATTAAATGGGTCATAAACGTGTTGACCGGCACGACACGACTCGCTCATTTATAACATATTTAAACTTAAAAATAAAAATACTCAAAATATTTATAGTAAGTTAGTATTAATTAGATATTGTGTTTTTGTTAATTTTCTTTATTGGCTTTTTTTTAAAAAAAATTAAAATTTTTTTATTTTTTTTTTTAGTTTTTAGTTAATTGGGTCATAAACGTGTCATGTGCATGTTGTTATCGTGTCAACTCGTCACAGCACATTTAATAATCGTGTTAATTGTGTCGTGCTATGTTACACGTGTCATAGGCGTGTCATGTTTGTGTTTGCATTTCTAGCATGTTTATTAATCATGTTGTGTTCGTGTTTAGGCTAAACGTGTCATGCTGTAAACGTGTCGACATGAACACGGCACGAACACATTTATTGCCACCTTTACTTGCGGCTTTTTCTCTTTTTCGAGTTCTAGCCACCTTGATCATAGCTTCGTATTTGATATAGGGGAATGAGGGATAAAATACAAATAAAAAGCAAGTCTTGAGAAAGAGAGGAAAGAAGTTTAGAAAATGACTATTTTATCATTATTTTAATTTTTTTTGTAAAATAATAGTAGAAAAGTTTGCGTTAAAATTGGTGAAATTTATTAATCATTTTTTTAAAATCCAAAAAAGTTTTCATGGAACCTCTGGATCCTCTATCGGCTCATCAATCTACCTCTTCCATGGTTGTTACTCCAAATATTCTCGCCTAAATTTGCACTCTAAGTGTCGATCATCTTGAAGTGTTGGTTCTAGCATTCACATGATTCTAGAAGTTGTCCTGCTTGCTTAGGAAGTTGGCACCCAATATCGCTTGTTGTGATTTGAGGCGTCTTGATAGCCAAGCTTGATGTTGGACCATGAGAAGACATCTAAAATCATGCTTGCAAGCTGATAACTTGATTGCCATTACATGAAAAATCGACACCTATCATTTAACATAACTTATCTTAACATTTAATTAACATAACTTATTCGGACTATGGCGAAGCAGGCGTATGACGATGTGAAGTAGTATGACAAGATGTCGGCTCTGATACCAGCTGTAACGACCCTCCCTACGTGGTTGTTACTTAACTTAAACATATTCATAAAATTAAACTTTTACTTATCATAAAGTACTGAATTTTCAAAATAATTTTTTTATTCCTTTAAATGGATTCTCGTTATGGAATCCTTGACATGAAACCTTAGAGAAAATAATAATTATTTTTCCAAAACTTGATTTCGTAAATCTAACATAATAATATAAATTTCTTAAATGGATAATAACGTAATAATAATCATTATGTTTTAATATAATCATAATTTCTAAAAAAAACTTAATCTTTTACATAACTCATCACATTAATTACGTAAGACATAACTATAAAAATTTTCTTGAAACTTTTCCTTTAAACATAAGGATAATTATTTAAAAACTAGCACCTTTAAAACATTTCTTAATTTAAACAAAACAATTTTAAAAACAATTTTAAATTAAATGTTGAGATAAAATCCCATTTTAAATGCTTTTTGAAACTTCCTTAAAAATTATTTATATATTTTACTTATAATTTAATATCTTAAAAATAACATATTGATATCTTAAAAATTAACCTTTTCAAAACTTATCATAATAATAATTACTTATAACTCGTTCACTTAAATTTAACATAACAATTTCTCAAAGCATAATCATCTAAACTTTCATAATAATAAATTCATAAAAACATATTCATAACATTAATTTCTTAACATATCGTAAAACTCTAATAATCATTTTTAATCTTAAATAAACTTATAATTTTCTTACTTGAAAATTTCGTGCATTGGTTGCATTGTCTATTCCAACATTTTGAATCTTAAAATTTTATAAGCCAAGGTTGTATGATTACAACCTCCGTTTTTAAAACATGATAACATAATTTTAATTACAATTTATACGTACATAACTTTTGCAAACTAAAGACATACATAATTTCGTAAAATAAAAACATACATAAATTCATAAACTAAATAAAGCAAAAATATTGCTTTGCATAAGCGGTATCTATCTCCATCTTTACCATTCGTCCGTCGCTTGCCATTGCCCATCAAGTGCCACTGACAGGTTTTCTTACCTTCAACATGTACATACTTAAATGAGCTTTTGCTCAGCAAGTAGGAAATTAGTCTTGTAAAACATAATTAAAAAATATTTTACTAAAAATATGTATGAACATTTTATGCTTGCTTATCAACTTGATTTATGCTTAATTTCTTCAGCTATAACTTATCTTATTACTTTGGGCCCGAGTGATCATACCAGTTGCGCGCGAGTCTTAAGAAGTTAGGGTCCACAAGGTCCCAACAACACTAAGATCATTCATTACTTTAACATGGACCCTCCCCGTGGGTCGAGAGGTTGGTACGATACCTTTAACTTGTTTATACATTTCACTTGTCTTATTGTGTGTATGCAGTGTGACTTATCACTAGCATCACAATTTCGTAAACCATGAATCATAAATCATAATCATACTTAACTTGAAGGTGATTAAACAATATAATTTAAATATTGCATACATCACTCATTAATCACAACATCATCATCATAGCATATCATGTCATGTCATAATATAACATATCACATCATAATATAAAATAGTGTAACAAATCACTGATCATGCACTTTCATAAAATTTTATGAAAATATTTTGAATCAATTTATTTTTAAAACTATTCATGCTATAGGCGAGATTCCTTCTTACTTGGACTCCGAGCTGAGCGGGTCCAGTTGCATCTCGCTATATCTACAGTCTACACAACATCCTTAACAGTGCTCCTTGAGCGACTGTGGATGGCTAGGAATGATCATAGAGATTTATTATTGCTAAAAACATCATTCTGGACTCCGTTATTGTAGTATGAGTTGCCTCGATCTGCATGTAGTTAGTACCAGATGATTTTTATCAGAATGGAATTAACTCAAACAAAGGGCACCATCGTGTTCAGAGCATCGAAACTAGTCAGGAGGCAGTCTCAAATTGTCAATCAGAGATCCGAATCACAAAAACCTGAAGTAGCCGTTGACCGACATTGACCAGCATCAATTGGGCTCTATTGGTGGCTGGGCTCAGGCCTACCCCCTATAATTTGACCCTTCTAAGTTCAATGGTCACCTTAATTGGCTCAATTTGACCTCTAACCATGTAGATTGGGGCTGTCATCGATGGCGTAAGTTGTTGGGCTCTGATCTCGGTCTTTCGATATTCGTGCTTCAAAACTGACTGAGGGCTTTTGCTCCCCAGGTCACTCTGCACATTTCCCCAAACATGGGGCTGTTCAACGTTGCGCGAAACAACAGCTCCACCTCCTTATGGCAATGCTAGGCAACGGGTCATAGATCTCCGACGATCGGCCGTCGTTTTGTGAAATTAAGGAGTTAATTTTCTTCCTCTCGACCCTCTAAAGGTGTTTGTGCCCTCAATTTGGCACAACACCGCCTAAAATGGTGAACCCGAGTTCACCCACGGTGGCGATGACAGGCCTCGTCAGACTCCATTGTGCAGTTGTCTGTGGCTCAAATTAACATAGGCATTTTGATCCTCATCTCACTCTAAAGGATTTGGCAATGACGGTGTGGCGCACCGCCACCGAAGACGATGGCTCCGATGGTAGCTCAACAGCGACGACGGGGCTGTTCCATTGAGCTACTCTAGCTAAAATTGGACACTAAGGCTAGTACCATCTTGTTCCTCTCGTCATGCTGAGTCCATAGACACCAAGACCACGTCAATTGGTGGTCAGACAGCAAAGAAATCATGTTGAGAAAAATGCATTTTTTTGCCTCTTTGACCTGTGCATGTGGCTTCCTCCTGTGGCATTGTGAGCGGCATAGCACACCGTTGGACTCAGCTCGTTGATAGCTTTCTATTGGTGCGGGAGGTGTCAAAACAGAGGCTGAAATCTTGGACTTAGTTTAAGGAGAGAGAAACTATAGAGAAGGAAAGTAGAGAGAGAAGGAATGAGCTGATTTGATTTACTGCTTCTTTTTTTTTCATGTAATTATAGACCATTTTGTGGTCTACACATTCTAAATTGTGTTGTATCGGGTAGATCAAATTTGATCCGTAATTTTAAATTTCTGTAAACATAATTGTACTTTTAAAAACATTAATTTATTTGCACTCTAAAGATAATCACATAAATTTCTAATTCTCTCACTGTATTATTGTGTTACTAAAATATTCATATTGACATAAAAATAATTTTCATAAATTTATCCATACTATATGGATTTTGTGATTTAATTTTGAAATAGTAAACTTTGATATATTTGTCTTCAAAACCGATGATTAACTATTTTCACAACTGTATCCATATTTATACATGTGTGTATATATATATATATGTGTGTGCATTCTAAGAAAGATATAATGTATTTAAAACTTTACTCAATGCAAGTATTATTATTATTTTTAACTTTTAAAAACTTTAAAATGTAATTTAAAACATATATTTTCATCAAAAATTTTCATATTGTAAACTTCAAATTTCATTGTAAAAACAATAGTTGTAATTTTATAAACATTTTGTAAATTAAATTCACTATCTAAAATTCAATTAATTTAAAATTCCAAACTTAGCATAATTCCGTGCTTTACGGATATAACCTGAACTATTTTTAGTAAAAATTCGTTTATAGATGCATATCTAATCTATGGATGTTTCTAAACTTTCCTAAATCACTTTATGGGTTAATATTTGTCCGTTTGTGCTTTTGCATTTGCCTTAAAGGCCTGTGTAATCTTTGTGAATTCCATTAGCATTCTTATAATGATAATAATAATTAATATTACTATTATAAATTTTACGTAGTTATTTACACTTGTAAGTAACTAACTATGAATGTATAGAACATCATGCATTCTTGTCATGCCTTGTGGTCTCGTAGAAAAAATCAAGGTCAAACTTGCTTATTTAAGCCTTATGGTCACCATGTCTCAAATTATGGTACTGAGCTCATGATTACCATTGATTTGGGTTTCTCTTACTTGAACTGATATCATATAGGAATTTTCACATAATCATAGTAAGTTGAAAATTCTACTTTTTGCCAAATAATATCACCTCTTTGGCTCATGTATGAAATTAATGAATCATAAACTTTTAGTTTAGCATATTAATCGATTATTTTCATGTACTATCATAACATTACATTGTTACATGTTTCATAAACAAAGCACATAAATTTGTGCATTCACAACATTATTTATTTCTAAGGTCTTATAGCTATCAAGACCTTCAAATTTGTACGATAATAAACTCTAAACTTGTACTTTCTCAAGTACCTAGCTGAGTAATGTTAGAAAAAATCTCAATTAATCATACCTATTGATTTCTAGATTTTTCCAGTCATTACATATATGGTATGAATTGTTGTGAAAAACTTGGGTTTTTAAGTTTGAAATTTAGCCAAAAAAAAAAGTAATTTTTGGTATTTTGAAAAAATCTAGGGTTCTGATGAGTTTTAGGGTAATTGAGTTTGTTTGGAAACATGTTGGTTCTACCCAACACAAGGAGGTAACAATTTTGTTGAACAAAAGTCTAAAAAATTCATTGAGGATAAAATTGTAAAGTTTGTATTTGAGGAGCAGATTTGAAAAAAGGTCTAAAACACCCCCGTGCAATCCAAATTTCAGGAAAGCTAAAACATAAAAGTTGTAGGACTCATCAAAACAATAATAGATCATGAATGGTTTGCGAAAATTTTGCTCGGCTCATGAGTTATGAATTTTTGAATTTTAAAACCATAAATTTAAAATAAAAAAAAAAAAAAAAGAAAAATTGTTTTATTGAAAGTATTGGATTTCGAAACTTGGGGAGTGCATACCCTATTTGGGGAAAAAATTTGAATCCAATGATGTAATACGGTCGATTTTGAAAATTGAAGACAAAAACGTCAAATTTTTACAAAAATGGGAATGAAATTGCAAAATTTAGTCAGAATGGGTTTTACCGCAAACCAGGCATCGACGTCTCAAACTTGTTGTCATTATTTTAAACCTAACAAAGCATAAGTTTTACATGACAAGAGTAGGCTTAGAAAGTTCAAAAATTTTGTTAAGAGTAAAAATGTTATTTTTTGCAAAAAAGGCCAAACAAACCCCTAAATGCTCGAAATAGAGCAAGACCTATAATGGAAAATTTTGCCCTAGCTCTAAGGGTGTTGTAGATAAGCAAATAAATTTCATTATGCCTAAGTTTTTTAAAAAAAAAACCCACTAAATACCAAAGTTGGTAGTTAATGTTTATGTTTAGCTATCGACTAGAGGATCGACATTAAGTAAGACCGCTAATAACAAAAAATTGTCCGAGCAGGACACAAAGGCGATTCCTGAAGAGGATGGGGAAAAAATTGATCAAGTATGGACAAATTAACAAGTACCAAATTCCACCTATAGTGTGGATAGTAATAGTTTTCTCTTAAAGAAAAGCCTATCATACTAAAATAAAATGATTACTTTGATCGTATACACAATTTAAGATAGTTAAGCATCATGCATGGTATGACTCCATAATCTAAGAATGGCTAATGATACACCATAGAATATAAGAAAGTATTGTACCAACCTCCCGATGCAAGGGGAGTTCTAAGTAATTATACGATCTCGGTGTTACGATGACCATTATGCGCATTTGGTATAAACACTTGGGCCCTAGTTAAGATAAGTATAAGACATAACAGAAGTTCATAAATAAGCATAATTAGATCATGCAAATTAGTTAAAAGGTCATCTTGTGGGCTATGTTTGGACTTACTGAGAAATAGCTCACTTAGTTGTTCATGCTATAAGAAATCCAACCAAGAGGCGAGAATAGTACCAATGTGGAGCTGGCAATGGTGGATGGGCAAGTGTGTAGATAGGATATAGATATTGCTGCAGTAAAGCTTTCGCTATACACATATATATATTTCTGGTAGTGATAAATATGCAATTTGGGAAAAGTATATTAAACAAGTTATGAAATGAAATGCTAATTAAGCATATGTAATGAAACTTTTACAAATGATTACGGTTAAATATATGGTACCAGTTTAAACTTAAAGTGTACTTACAACATCGGTTTAAAAAAAAATGTGTATTTTTTAGGCTTTAAACAAAACTTTTTAATCAGTAAAGAAATGCTTAGTTACGATCTAAGAAAGATGGTTGTGATATTACCTCATCATCGTCATTATCGTCTACAACTAAGAAGTGTGACACCTGTTATTTTTCTAACGGGTATTATGGTAATTAAATTATTTAGTAGTATGCCAATTAAAATCTGTTCCATCTAAAATCTATTTCATGCTATTTATTTCTATTTATTTTTAAATTTTCTAAAATTTTTCTATATCTATTTAGTATATTTACCTAAATGCCCGTAGAACTTCTAATTATTTACAAAAATCTCATCTTGGCATTTTGTGTTTAAAAGTCTCCAAAGAGACTCATTTTTCCTGCCCTCTTTTTTTCTTTCCTTATCCTTGCCGACACTCTCTCTTTCTCTCTTTCTATCTTTCTTCTCTTTCTCTTTTTCTTCTTCTTCTTCTTTACATCCATGGTGAAGCAAAATCGGAGAAATCAAAAGGGAAAATTCAAGCAATCCTTTCACAAAAACCACAAACAATCTCTCATAAGCTCAAAGATCAAGGGGATTTAGACGATTTCAAGACTAAACTCTACTTTTGAACTAAATTTGAGGTTAGATTTCTAAAACTTTAATCTCATTTGAAGTTGTATTTTGGTATGAAAATTGAGAGAATTGTGTTCTTAAAGTTTGTTGGTAATTATACAACGTTTTTGAAGCTTGATTTATATAAATCTTTGTTTAAAATGAGCTTTTGAGTTAATTTTGAAAAGTATTGATTTTTGGTTTAGATTTGTATGTTAAGCATGAAAATTTTGAAAAGAATGATCTATATGTGTCTAAATGTGTTAATCCATGGTTTTTATGCATTTTTTATCCCCTAAAAATTTTTAAAAAGGATCGGATTAAGTTTTAAAGTTTGAAAACTTTGAAAATGGAAACTAGAATTCCCAAAAGCTATTCTGTCAGTAGGCTGATCTTTTCAATCAGCAAGTTGAACCTGTCGGCAAGTTCGATAGGCCGAACACCATGAATCGACATGCTAAACATTGTTTAGTTCGACAGGCCGATAAACAGTACCGACAAGCCGATGAACAGTAACCAACAGGCCGATGAACACTAACCGGCAGGTCAAAAGAGAGTCCAAAAATATCAATTTTTTTCAAAAGGCCAGAAATATTTGATCAGTAGGCCGATTAGGCATTCCAAATACACTTGTTTTACATCATTTTGTGTTACAAAGTGTTCCAAGGATTTCATATAAATGATTATGGCACACTGATAAGAACAGTTGGTAAATTGGTATGATTATGGATTAGGAATTTAGTTAAAGTATGGTTATTTTATGCGTCGTAGGATGACGGAGTACTTGCAGCTTACATGGTGAGCTTGTTATTGTGAGCTGGAAGTTATCAGCATGGCAATTAGCCAAAAGGTAAGGATTCTATTACTTATCTTTTGTGAGTTTTTATAGGATTAAAATTGGTTGTTTTTTAGCAAGATATATATATATATATATATATGTATATTAAACTGCTATTATATGAGTATCATGATAAAACTATGACATGAACTTGTCATGTATTGTACAGCAAGGAATGTATTGATTTGACATATGTTGTTGTAAATTGAGAAGCACGGTTAGGAAAAACTTACTCTATAAATAATGAATGATTGTAGAGGAATGGTAAGACATGAAGAGGGTGGCGGCTACGTCCTTAGGCACGAATACCCTAAAAGGTAAAATATGGGAGAGGTGATGATGCTCCCTTAGATCAAAAGTCCCAGAATGCACTGTACAAGAATTGACTTGGTGAGGACTCAGGGCTTGATGTCCCCTCATCAAAACACCCTTGGAATGTTTGGAGGGTGATCAAGCGTGCCCATTTGGGTTTTGTTGAGTTAAGCGAAATGATATTCTATTACACGGTGGATACAAATGAGTATAATTGAATTAATATGTATATATATGTGTGTATGGAACTTGGTGAGAATGATCATAAGATATCCACCGGAACTGAACATGATAAAATTAATGAATAATGATAGGAACTAAATAACCATGCAGGTTTTAATGTGGTAAGAATAAAAACCTAAAGGTGAGTAATGGTTTTCCCTACTGGGCATGTTGTTACTCATTCCCTTATATTTTTATCTTTTTAGAATTTACTAAGTGTGAGGTGGCTATGAGGAATATAGTTGAGAAAACTATGTAGCTATATTACGTTAGGATTTCTTCAATTGTTAAGAATGTTCGTCATGATAATGTAAGCATCGATTGTTACTTTCTGTGACTGTATTAAGATGTGTTGAGAGTTGAAATGATGATGATGACAGTTTTATATTATTAAATTTAAGGTGCTACTTTAAACTGTGGTTTAATTATTGTTTATATTTTTATTTTGATTTAAAAGTTTTCATTTAAGTCCTAGGCAACTTTATTTTTAAAGTTTTACTTTTATTTCTAATCTTTATTTTAATTTATTAAAAACTGTTAACCCCTATATAGGAGCATTACAAGAAGCATATGTTAGCAATTTCTCTTAGCTCCTTGTCATCCGAAACTTTAGATTCAAGTTCGTCCCATGTGGCTTGTAGAGCTTTATTTAATTTTTCATTTCTTGAATTTCTTTCTTACTCTTCTCCTTTTCTAGAGCCTTTTCCATGATTGAATTTTGTATAGAACCTTTTGTACCTTTTCACTAGCAAGGTCATTTCTTCAAAACCCTTTTGATTAACACATTTATCTTTGTCGCCTTCATCTTCTTCTTCTTCAAAAGTGGAAGCCTTCAAGGAAATTCCAACTTATTCTTCTTATCTTCTTCTTCTTTATTTTGCCTTCTTGTAATCTCATGGGTCATGAAGGAGCCAACCAACTCTTCTAATGGCAGAGTTGATAAATCTTTTGCTTATTCCAAAGTCATTCTTTTGACGTTTCATAAGGGACGTAAGGAACAAACAAGCATTCTAACTAACTCACTTGTTTTGAAAACCCCACCAAAAGAATTGAGACCATCAACAATATCCATAAATATAGTATATATTTCAGTAATAGTCTCATGTTCTTTCATTTTAAACATTTTGTAGTCATGAAGAAGATAATTGATTTTAGTCTCTTTAACTTGATTCGTTCCTTTATGAACTATTTTTAAAGTGCACCATATATCTTGTGCAGATGTGCATGATGTGATTTTATTAAACTCATTTTTATCTAATGTACAATGCAAAATATTAACTGCTTTGGCATTGAACGACAATTTTCTTTCATTATCATTACTATAATCTTTGGGTTCTTTTAAAACAAAAACATTGTTGACCTCTTTCGTGGGCATATATGGACCATTTTCACAATATCCTAAAGATCATAATCTACAGATTGTAAGTAAATTGTCATTCTAACCTTCTAATAATTATAATCAACCCCATTGAAGAAAAGAGATCTATTTGTAGAATGACATTTCATAATTTCTGAAGATTAAGTAGCCATGCTCAAGATTGTGTAATCTTTTTCAAAAATAAGTTCGTTCTTCTAGCTCTGATCCCTATTATTACCCCAAGAGTGACTACCCAAGAGGGAGTGAATTGGTTTTTTAAAACTTTTTACAAATATTGGATTTCTCATGATTAATTGCACAAATAAATAAACACACAAATAACACTTGCAATAAACTTTAACAAAATATAAATGCATTAAAATAGAGAGCTTAAGGATAAAGAAGTGCAAACGTTATTTATAGTAATTTGACAATATGCCTACGTCTACTATCGTCGAGCAAGACTATGACTCGACCTTTTTCACTATTTTGACCATTTTTTTTTTGCATGATCACTCTTTGTATAATGTAATGACTTTGACTACCTGAGGGTAACCGCAACCTCTTACAACCGTTAATTTTCTACAGAAATTGACAAACCAAAACAATCCACCAATGTTATATGGAGATTATCTATCCAAAAATAACCCTGAACTTGCTAAGGCTTTTGAAACCTAATTCACTCAACTTACAAGAATTGGAAACTTTTAAGCACTAGCTCACAACTCCTAGAAATGGATAGAATACACTTTGTATCAGACTAGGAGATGATCAAGCATGCGATAACAATATTTAACAAGTTTGGCTTAAATATTGATCAAAGGCTTATAGAACACTTAGAGATTGATACAAGAATGATTCTAGATGTTCTTTTTGCTTAATAAGGTCATAAATAAGGTCATTTATAGGAAAACACTCGAAACTAGTTGTTTATGATCCTTTGAAGCTCATTTCTAATTACTAGAAATATAGCCGTTATACATTGTGGTCAGCTGCCATACACATGGCACGGTCGACCGTGCTTGCTGCCAAAACCAACCTATCTGGGCTGGTGTAGTTGATCGCCATATGCATGGCGCGATCAAACCGTGCCTTGGTAGCAGACCTAGGTGCCAATCTTTTGGTTTTAAAATTTATTTCAGTTTAAAACAATTTTAAACTAATTTAAAACCATTTCTAAATCTTCAATTATGATATAGATTGTTTCAAAACAAATTAAAAAAATTCTAAGTCTAGAAACTAAATTATAACAAGTAAAAATGATTTAAAACAATATTTCAAGACTTTAAACATATTTCAAAATAAGTTTGAAAGAGTTAATATTTAAATTAAAACTTTTAAAATCAAGTTTTAAAACATAAAATAAAATCAACCTTAAGCCAATTAAACTTGATAAACATCTCATTGCATGCTCTTACATCATATAAGCCTAGAAACAAAATTTAAACCTATTTTTCATGCTTGTTAATGTTCTTTGTTCAAACTTCAAGCTCTCAAGTAATACAATCTGTCTTCATTATTTGATTCCGAGACTTGAAAGATTTATTCAAATTATCTTGAGTTGCTCATAGTCAATTCTTCACAAAATAACTTTACATACTCAAGATAAATCCTTAGTAATTAAGCAATTAATTGTTTATTGTCATCAAAACAAAAATAAATATTACATTTCAAATCTTGGAGCCAACACCCTTTTTAAAAAAAAAAATTATGCCCTTTTCATTTTTTTTCCCATTTGTTCGCTCCTCTATTTTCTTTTCCTTTTTTTTTTTTTCATTTGTTTGCTCCTCTATTTTCTTTTCCTTTTTCATCCCTTTTTCTTTAAAAACTTTTCTCGTCTTTTTTTTTTTTTTTTTGCTTTGTTCATCTTTTTTTTCCCCTTTATTTTGCTTGTCATTCCTTCTTTGTTAGTTGCATCTTTAGTGTTTCATCTTTTGTTTTTTTCACCTTTGTGCTTTTTATGTTGCTTTTCCCCTGATATTTTATATATTTTTAGACTCACTTATGTTTATTATTTTTCTTAATTTGTATGATCAAAGTACTTTTTAAGTTATCCTTATTAAAGATGTTATTTTGTCAGTGTGATCCTGGTAAATGTTTTTCCACACGTGTGTTCTTGCCTGAACATTTTAGTTATACAGCCCTCTCAAATTTTTTTTTTACATGTACTCCACATAATTTACTCTCTAGTTTCTCCCATAAAACTTTTTTCCTTTTTGAAATGTACTCTATTAGATTTTTTCCCGTTAAATAAAATTATTAGGAGAATAGAAAATGAGTGTAACTAAATTTTGAAATATATTTTAACTCTTCATAAATAAAAAAATAAAAAATGCAAGTAGCGCATGGGTGCATGCTACCACTGGTAATTATAATAATAAGCATAACTATAACAATAACTACCACTGGTAATTATAATAATAAGCATAACTATAACAATAAAAATTACTAAAGCATTTTACAACATTGTTTCAACTGCTATCGTAAACCCAACTGCTATTGTAAACCCCTCGCACGTTACAATGTAAGCAAATGTAAGCAAAAGTAGGGTACATATTTCATTTGAGAAAATCGAGTGGACAGTTTTACCGCACATTCTACATCGCAAAATCATAATTCTTTCAAAATTAAAGTGTCTTTAAAATTATAATATCTCACAATATTCTTTGTTTATTCACCAAGACTTCCAGCTGCTCAATCAAAAAAATATATATATATATCAACCGATCAAAACTACTAAAGTAGCTAGATAGCACTCTGCCCCCAAAAACAGAATAAATGGATTTAGTAGACAGTGAATACTATAAAAACCAAGCTGCAAGCCATCCCTGCAATTGAGTAAAGAGCCCAAACACGTACAAACCAAGGGCCTAGATGAATATAATAGAGAATAAAGACCGTAAAATTCACAAACTATATTGACACATCTTATTCTATGTACCTGTATTTAATAGTACAAAGAGACAACTACCAGCACAAAACCTAGATTTTGCATCATAACCTGATATTTTATCGGTGCGAGCTTCAATGCGAATGGTGCAATGAAGGGTCACCTTATTTCTCCAGATTCAACAGACAAGCCATTTCATGAGGTTAATGAACAGATGAGCAGCACATAAACTGTGCCCAGTATGGTCTACCTTTTGGTTTCCTTTTCTCTCTTTTAATCTCTGTAGGATACCTTGCTGGCGAGTTCCATTCATTCCTGATCTCTCTGTTTGCAGCCTGGTCTAAGGATGATTCAGTGTCTGGAATGGAGTTGACTGTTGACGCTGCTTTGTCGTCTTTCTGAGGCAAAGGAGCTAGATCTTTCCGTTTCGGCGACTTTGCTCTGGTGTCTACAGAGGCTTCACCCAAGAAGTTTTTTAAAGGAGTGTGCGGTTTACTAGTGCTCCAGTTTGTTACCTTTTCAATTATCTCCTCATTCTTCTTTCTCCCTTGTGATTCGTTCACGACATGCGTAATCAAAGGAAACCACCCCGCTTGCATGGTTGAAGATTTCGTCTGGTTTTCGGCAGCAGTAGCGTTTTGGTCATTTTCCTCTCCAGGTTCAACCAAGGTCATGAATGACGGCGGCTCAAACATATCTGATTTGTCGGGATATTTTCTCTCAGACGCAGATTTTGACTCCTTTGGTACAGTGTCAGCATCTACAACAGGTTGTGCGTCTGATTGGATGGACAGCACTATCCCATGCGTCAAAGAGGAGAAAGAGAATGGACTCAGCTTCATGCAGAATAATTGGTACAAGGGATCAAGCCAAAACACTTTAATTGGCCAACTTTGTCCCCAGTTAAATACATTACTATAACACATTTTAAGATTACAATCCACCAGAAGGTAGGTAGTCATATAATACATAATTAAAGACGCATCAACCAACTTGAAATAAACTAACAAGGGTTAAAGAGGAAGATTTTAAACATCTATAAACATACGTGTGAGTATTAAAGGTAAACAAAGGCTGCAGTTTTTTTTTTTTTTAACATTTCAAGTTTTCATATCAAATAGTTAAATGACACGATTAAGCTCACAATAATACCAATTAAGGACATAATTGCAGAGTCTATAATTCAAACTTTGCTGTTTTAGACGCCATATTTAGTACAAAGTTATTATAGATCTTTAGATAAGGTTAATAAAAATTAAAACTTTGTTTAAGAGATAAAATTACCTGAAACAGATCCCCAGTTGTTTTCGAGACTGTCACTTTGGCTACTTGAGTCAACCGACATACCATGAGTAGAATCACCAAACTGTTGTCTGTCCAGCCCAGAAGCTGCATTAAACTCTCTAGTAGATGTATCCTTGACTGCAGGAGAAAGTGCTGCTTCTTTTACATGTTCATCCACAGTATGTAGTGACGGTCTTACTTCTCTTTCATAATTTGATGTAGTAGCATTAACTACGTGCTCCACCTTCAGTTTGTCATTTTCGTCAAGTTTATCAGCTACTGCTTCTATCTGAATTTCTTTCACCACGTCATCATCTAATCTCCTCAAATCCAAAGCCTTATCCCCAGTTTCCTGTGACGATACTGCTGATCCAATTACCACATCGTCTGCAACGGTTTGGAATTCTCGAGGATGGCTAGCAGATTCTGTGGTGGGTTTTATTTGCACAGGCAGATTCTCCTTCACAAAACCTTCCTTGCTTTCAGCCGCATGTTCAACAAACTTCTCTGCTCTACCCTTCACGGAATCAAAGGTGTCATCACCTTCCTGCGAGTTGGCTGCTGGATTAACATCTAGTTCGGAGAACTGGTTAGTAGATTCACAAGTAACTGCAGCATTCTCTGGGCCACTTTCTTTTGCAGGAACGACACTATTCGCACCCCCAATTTCAACTTCCACATGACCTGCAGCAGCATCACAAGAATCTGCAATTATATGGTCCATTTTGGTCTCAACCTTCTCAAAATTACCAGCAGTGTCGTCTTCCCATAAGTTGGTTTCAGAAACAACTTCGAGGTCAGAGACACTCCTAGCAGATTCAAGAGTAACTATAGGGTTCTTTATAAGACCAACACTGTTGTCAGCTCCAACTTCATACTTCATGTGACCTATAGTACCATCACAAGTATCTCCCGTAGAATTGTCCTTATTGGCCTCAACTTTACCAAAAGTACCAACAACATCTTCCTGTAAGTCACTTACCAGATTAATTTCGACTTCAGAGAGTATCTTAGAAGATTTGGGAGCAACTACCGGGTGTTCTGAGCAACTTTCTTTTAAGGGACTATTGCTGTTGACAACTCCAGTTTCATCCTTCACGTCAGCAGCAACAGCGTCACAAGAACCTCTGGTTACTTTGCCTGTTCTGGTCTCAACCATTTTGAAATTACCAGCAGTGTCTCCTCCCCGTAACTTGGTTTCTGGATTAATTTCGTACTCGGTCTTGGCAGATTCAGGAGTAACTACAAGGTTGGGCTCTGAGAACCTTTCTTTTGACAGACTGTTGTTGTCATCTCCAGTCTCATTCTTCACATCACGAGAAGCAGCATCACAAGAACCTCCAGTTATTACGTCCTTTTCGGTCTCAACCTTTTTGAGATTACCAGCAGTATGTCCTTCCCGTCCCTTTGTTTCTGTATCAATTGCAGCTTCGGTCTTAGCAGATTCTGGAGCAACCACAAGTTGGGGCTCTGAGAAACTTTCCTTTAAAGGATTATTGTCGTTGTCAACTCCAGTTTCATCCTTCGCACGAGAAGCAGCGACTTCAAAAGAATCTCCAGTTACACCAGCAGAGTCTCCACCCCATAAGTCGGTTTCCAGAATATTTTCAACTCCAAAGATAGTCTTAGCAGATTCAGGAGCTACTACAGTATGCTCTAAGCAAGTTTCCACCGAAGGACTATTGTTGTTGTCGACTCCAATTTCACCCTTCGCACCACAAGCACCACCAGTTATATCCTCCTCTTTGGTCTCAACCTTGTTGAAATTGCCGGAAGTGTCACCTTTCCGTAAATCGGTTTCCGAATCAATCCCAACTTCAGCAAAACTCTTGGCAGATTCAGAAGCAACTATAGGATGCTCTGAGCAAATTTCCTTTGAAAGGCTATAGTTGTTGTCAACTCCAGTTCCACTCTTCACATCACAAGCATGTCCAGTTATATCAATCTTTTCAGCCTCCACATTTTCACAATTGCCGGAAGTTTCTTCTTCCCTTAAATTGGTTTTAGAATTAACTTCGAGGTCGGATGAATTCTTAGAAGATTCAAGGGTGACTACAGGGTGCTCTGTAATAATCTCCTTTGTAGGATCAATAATGTTGTCAACTCCAAGTTCATCTTCTGCATGACATACAGTACCATCATAAGCATCTCCACTTATTTTGTTCTGTTTGGTCTCAACCTTATCAAGAGTACCAGAAACATCTCCTTCTTGTAAGGTGGTTATCGCATTAATTTCGACTTCAGCAAGGTTCTTAGCAGATTCAAGAATACCTACAGGGTGCTCCAAGCGACTTTCCCTTGAGGGACTATTGTCGGTGTCAACGCCAGTTTCATGCTTTACGTCACAAACAGCAACAATTATATCGTCCTTTTTGGTCTCAACCTTTTGGAAATTACAAGCAGTGTCTCCTTCCTGTAAGTTAGTTTCTGAATTAATTTCAACTTCAACAAGGTTCTTAGTAGATTCAGAAGTAACTACAGGATATCTTTCCTTTAAGGGACTATTGTCGTTGCCAACTCCAGTATCATCCTTTGCATCACAAGCAGCAGCAACACGAGGATCATCAGTTATTTCATCCTTTTTTGTCTCAAATTCATCAAGATCACCAGTAGTGTCTCCTTCCCGTAAAATGGTTTCTGGATGAGTTTCAACTTCAGAGATATTCCTAGCAGTTCCAGGAGCAACTAGAAGGCGCTCTGAGCAACTTTCCTTTAAAGGACTATTCTCACTGTCAACTCCAGTTTCATTCTTCAGAAGACGAGAAGCAACATCAGCATCGTCATTTCCAGCTATATCCACAAAGTTCCCAGCATCATCTCCTTCCTGTAAGTAAGTTGTTGGATTAACTTGGAACTGAAATCCACCACCAGCAGCTTCAGCAGCAGTGACAGGATTCTTAGCATGGTCAACCTCTCTGGCTCCTTTGCTGTTGTAATCTCCAGACAAATCAGATTTCTCAGCTTCCTTGTAACCACTCTCACCAACTAAGCGGGCTTCTAGAACTGTTCCCGCGCTGCCCAAAGCAATCGCCAAATCCGCATCAGATACTGCATCGTCAATATTTCCTGAAACATTTCTTTGTAAAGTGTCACTGCAAATATCACGAGATTCCTGTCCTTTGGCAGAGAAGACTGAAAGGACTTTATCAATATAAGGCATCACAACCCCTGCAGAGGCTCCTATTACATTGGATCTTTGGTTTTCAGTTTTCTCGATCTTGAGCAGAGACAGATCAACATCCCCTTCAACAAGCACGTCTTTGACGATTCTTCTGCCAGTGCCCTGATCCAGTTGAACACTATCTTCTAAAACATGCTTATCAGAAGAAGAAAGCACAATCCCTTCATTCTGGTTAGACTGACAACTCTTCTCAGGAACAGGACCTTGAGTGTCATGCCCCTTCTCTTTAGCTTGCTCGCATTCTAAGGAGGCGGATTGATCTAGTTTCATGACTTTATGATCTTTGAAATCCTTAAGCAAGATCTCAGGACTTTCAACTACATGTATGTCATCTGCTACAGAAAGCATATGCACATTTGCATCGACTTCTTCCCTCTTCTCAACTAAATCATCAGAATCTAGAGAGTTTAGTCCTGCAATCTCCACTGTTTTTTCAGCAGTATCAGCAAGAGCATCCACATGTTCAACAGTTTCTACTTCTGGAGAAACATCCACTTTGGAATTTTTCAAACTATCCTCTTCCTGCAATTGAAGAATACCATATTCTGGTTTAGGTGGTGAAGATTCTGAATTATCTTTAAGACTTTTGTCTGGCTCGGAAATGGCCTCTGCTGTCTCACCATCTAGTTTTGCCGGTGGTGTCTTAACATCCTGTAAATTGCTATCAAAATAGGTTTCTTTCTGTCCCTCCAGATAGGTCCACTGTTCAGCCAACTTCAAAGAGCCATCAACAACATCATCGATAGTATTGCTATCAAAATAAGTTTCTTTCTCTCCCTCCAGATTGGTCTGCTGTCCAGCCAACTTCAAAGAGCCATCAACAACATCATCGACAACGTTCGTCTTCTCATTCTTATGTGACACATCTTCAGGGGTTTTAGATCTGATAGGAACCAAGTCATCAACTGAAGCATTGCTATCGCCATCAATCATGACAGCTGAATCTTCAGTTCGACCATCCGAAACAGAACTAACTGTAGGGTTGGAGTTAAAGCTTGCTGAAGATCCTTGCAACTCAGGTGCAAACCCTGATCTATCACTCGCGGTCTCTGGAGTTACCAAATGCTGAGTTTGGATGTTTTCAGGTGAACTACCCCGAGGTTTAACAGTTTCTGCACATTTAAATTTACTTAATGTTAAAGAAGAAAGATAAATAAAACAAGCACGTGAAAACTATAATCATGTTATATGATACATGCTAATAAAAAGTTATATCGTGATATCACCTCCAAACTTAATCAGGACCAAAAAAGAAAAATAACCAATATAATTACATATTAAAGAGTATGATTATTAGAATTAAAATGAAAACAAACAACCACTTTGCTTTAACATATACGCATCAAGCAAAAATATAGTTACTAGTAATAAATAAAATCTAGCTCAAACAATATTATTTAGAATATATAAAGAAAGAATCTGAATATTATATTAAAAAAAATCTAAATATTAGATATCAATTATCATTAATCAAGTCTTAGCCTGAATAAAATGATAATCCTTATCCCTATTTATAGGAAAGTCAATGACAAGAAAGGTAAACTAGGACGAATTGAAAAGGAACTAATACAAACAGGAAAGTAAACTAACAAGTAATGGAAACTACCCACTAATCAGTTATAGGAAACTTGCAGAAATAGTTCCGGAAAACTTATTTAGACTCCAATACAATATTAGGAAATTATACTTAATACTACTTCCTATATTAATCATTTTCACAGTCTATTCTTGTTGCTCATCACAGTATCATACTGATACTATGGCACTACTTATATACCCTGGACCCTTTCACAAACATCAGTTAAATGAATTAAAAGTTAATTTGACTACATCTCTTTTTTCGTATTTGATTTTCGAAGGAATGGTGATTAAACACCCAGAAAATTCTTGTCACCATAATTTCATTTTCAACTAAATAAATAACAATTAAAAACTATTAAATTGTATGCAAAGAAAGCAAACCGATATCATTTGACAATTAGTTGCAATAATATTGAAACCTCACCAGCAACTGAACCACGCTCAATGGATTGTGCCGTATTTGATTCAGTCTTTAAATTCTTTTCCACGTTAGTTGCTAATTCTCCAGCATCCTCTACACGTCCTTGAGCTCTTCCCCCAATTCCGCCATCTAAAAAATTTTCTGCGGCTGCATCAGAAGACACCTCATCTTCTGATCTATTAGGTACTTTTGGTACTTCCCCGGTTCCGCCACTACCCGTCTCATGACTACTTGCTCCCAAGACTTTTGGACCTTATGCAGCCAAATTAACCACAACAAGCCCATTACAATCCATTCCCATATTAGGCAAACATAGAAAGCACTAATTAACATCCAAATCTCAGAGGGTAAAAAAAGTGAAACCAACTAACCAACAAGCTTCACAATGTTATTATCTTTTCCAAAAGTTGATAACTTCACCTAACTCAGCACAAGTAGAGTATTTTTAAAGGTAACTCACGAAAGAGTTTAAGATCCAAAATAAAAATCTAGTCTTTTTAGCCAATATTTATTCAGAAAGATATACAAAACGTAGCATAGCAAAATAAAAAAGTAGATTCTCACTGGGAATTTTGTGATCTTCATCAGAGAGGTGTTCATCATCAGAAACATTGGAATGTGCGCTTCCTTCAAAGTCACCCAGCTCGTATCCTTCAATGGTTCCACAGATCCTCTTGTGAGCACGTCTGTGTTTCGCACTTGGGTGTGGGTTTGGGTACGGCCATCCACATTTGTGACAAAGATGAACTCCATGGTGATCTTTCCCATCAAAAAATAAATAAAAAATAATAATATAAAAAATTCATTAATTAGTTATGACAGAGAGAGAACAAAAAAAAATACTCAGAACCCACAAAAGTTTATACAGGAAACAACAAAACCCTGAAACAAAAACCATGATTTTGCGAGACAGAAAATGAAATGATTAAAAAATGATAAGAAAAACAAGAAATGAGCAAAACCCAGCAAGCATTTTCCTTCGAAAGTGAGAAAAAACAGAAACAACAGTTGAAACATATGGAACGAAGTCTCAAGATCAGAGCAAAACCTGATGATGTTTGATGATGTTGTTGGTCATCCATTGATTGAAACAAAGAAGTTCACAAAAGAGAGAGAGAGAGGCTTGCAGAGAGGAAAAGGAGAAGAAAAGGAAGAAGAAGAAGATGAGAGAAAAAGTAGAGAAAAGACCCAAAATAAAGAGGAAAGTCTTTTGCGTTCTTTTTTTTCCCCTTTTTCTTCACAGTTGTGTTGTTTTTTAAGTCTGGTAACAACACTTGGAACAAAAGTGGTACGGACCAGTGTGAAGAAGAGAGACACAAAAAACAGAGAGTGCTGTGTTGTTAAGCGCTTAACCAGTTCCCCATGTGCGCATGTTATCAACGAACACACCGATCACCTTTTTAATCCTCTGCTGGGAGGTATACGACTCATTAATGATGTTTGTGCTTTGTGTGGTTGTACGTATTATCATATTGCCACCGTTTAAGCAGGAAAACCCGTTATTTTGACAATTAAAAAAAAGACACAAAAACTGATATCTAGAGATGTCAAAATGGACGATCTAAGACCCGTTTGACAAAGTGATTTTCATCACAATCTCAATTATAAATAGTAAAAAGTTTTTACATGTTATAGTAATAAAAAACAAATTTGCTACAGTAAAAAATTCTCACATACTACAGTAAAAATGGTTCTCACCACTCTCCCAAACACCCTACTAGTGGTCCAATATGTGCATGATAGGTTAAAAAACAAGCATGATATGATATGATATTATATGATTATTAAAGAGGGGCTTAGTTTATCCTGATTATTAAATGAGTTAGGTTTAATGTAACTTTTAGACACGAACCATATAAAAAGCACAATACAATAAGGCCCCGATACTATAGGAGCCTGGCACGAACACAAGCACAAGCGCGTTAAAAGTACGATTAGAGTCTAATTTAAGCATGATTAAAATATGTAATTTTAAACTAATTTTACTAATATATTTTATATTTTTATAAATATTTTTTATAAAGAAGTTCTAAATTTTTAATATATTTGGTTAAAAAATAAAAAGAAGAAAATAGATTCTTTGTTCTTGGTAAAATGTCAATTGCAAATATATACTTACTCTTTTTTATTTTTATGAAAAACTAAATAATGAAAACCACACAATACAAGATTCTACAATGCTATTATCTTCAAAAAAAGATTTTTTTAATCAATAATGCATTTTCTTTTGTTATGATTTATTGTTTTCACTTTTTTTTTTAAATTTAACATTAGGTAAGAAAAAGGCATATTAAAAGTTAAAAGTACAACAAAAAACACAAACATCTATACGAGCACGAGCACGACCCAAACACTTTATGGGCACTGCCTATTATAATGGGCCATAGACTGGGCTAAACGCCATAAAAATTAACTGAGTTGGACCTAACACGATACAATAAATAAATTAGCAGGCTCAGACATGACATGAGGCATGCTTGAGCCTAAATTAAATGGCCAGGCCAAGCTAAGCCAGCCTATTTGATATCTCTATACCATTAAAGTAAACCCGTTACTGTCTTAGCGGAAAAAAAAAACCATTATATCTTGGCCATGTTTTTTTTTTGGAAAAAAAATCATGTGTTTTTTAAAAAGAAAAAAGAAAAAATCACGTCTTTTCAATATGTAGAAAATACTAAACTGATATTTGTAAATAAAAAAGTTATATTATACTCATTTGGTATTCCATCTCATTTTTCAAAATCATAATTAATTTTTTAATGCATAAAATTCTAAAATAACAACAAATATAGAAAAGGAAACATAGTCAAGCCTTTATGCCTTTTTTTTAAAGAATAATGGGTGACTATTTCGATAAAACTTATAAGGTGTTGATAAACTGGTTTAAATTGAAGAAATTAATTCAAGTATAATAGCATGTAAGAGCTTTATACAATTTTTATTTTTTTTTTTTTATTTTTTGTTTTATATTATAACATATGAGAGCTTTATATTATTACCGGATTAAAGAAATTGATACCTAACAACTTATAACAAATGTAAATTTTCCCCTAGAAAAATATTATTTGATGGCGTGGAATTTTATGTTTGTCTAGAACCATGTACAACATTCACATATCTAAACCATGTACCTTTATCAAATAATAAAAAAGTCAAAGACGCTATGTGATAAGTTTTTTGACATGGATATAACTTAAGACCGGATGGCCTCTGCTTTCTAAAAAGAAGATTTGTGATTCAAACACTTCTTACAAGTGTTAAAAATGATTTTGCGTAAATACACAGCCAAGTTTTCAAATTGTGACCAACAAAGCTGGAATAAAAAAGTAAATCGGACGTGTAAGTATGACCTACACTTTTGTAAATGTATGGCACAAAGCTCTTTTTTTTTCCTTATGCATAAAGGTAAGAAAAATAAAATTGTGTGTCTTCTAAGCTTTTCATATTCTAATTGGATTTTGTCAAATTTTTGTCGTGTTTGATTGTAAATCAATTTTGAAATTCTTTTATTTTCGAATAATTCTTTGATATTTTGATGTTAAAGAAACTAAAGTTTAAAGTATATGTACCCTACCCAAAAAGCCTTTGTCCGAAATATTTGTGATAATTACAGACATGTGCATTAGAATAATCAAAAGAAAAAATTCAGATGGAGCAGCCGCTCGCTCTGAACCATGTGCAACTTCCACCTCCGGCGTCAATCATTTAATTTACGTTATTTTGTTGAATGAAAACTCTTCCCATGAAGGGGTACAACATGGTCCAACGAAAACAAGAAGAATAACAATGAACTAGTAAAGCTCCATGTGGTCGAGCTTATCGGATAGATACCCCTCCGGGCACGTGCTTGTCTGCTCGCTTTGACCAAGATGGCAATTTGTTTCCCTAACGAAGAATGGCTACGTCGCTCAGCTGTGACATAAGGTAAAAACACAGCCAATGCAATTGAACGATGACCTATGAATTCAGGCCCAAAGCGGAAGAGGGTCAAGTACGTAAGCGTACTTTTCGTTCGTCCTCCAATTGAGTTACGTCTAGTACCGGTATCTCTGAATCTTCTCTCTCTGCTGGCGTTTTTGTGTTGTTTTGTTGGGATTGGTTTTGGTTTTCTTTTACAACTTTATTATTTATTTTTTTTTTTTTTTTTGAATTTCTGTGGAAAGATCCGTTACCAATAACTCAGTGTTTTTTAGCTGTCAAATTTATATATGTCTATGTTGAATTATTTTATTTTCTGAGACCATATTGATAAAATCCAACAATATGCATTATCGGTATTTTGAGCTCTCGTAGGAAGATTTTTTTTTTTAGGGGGCTAATTTGTGGGTTTCGTTTTCAAAGACGGTAAGTAGTGGAACATACTCTTATGGCAACAGGGATGTGATACGGTTTGGATAAAATAAATGCATTTTGGTTATGGCGTTTTTGTAAAGTTAATGCACTTTTCCATCCTCAAAGAGATACTTGTCCTATCTTATACAGTTAGACATGTCGACGGCGTATTGTATTTTTTTTTTTCTTTTCTTAGTTTTTCTTTAACTTTGAGGCGGGGTAGAGTGGTGAGAAACTATCTCTAATCTTAGACTCTGTTTGTTTCAGTATTCAAATCACGGTTCGAATTATTTTACTATAGTATTTTCTCTCACAAAAATTTAAATTTTTATTCAAATACTTCATTTAAATCTATAAACCAAACGGGCTCATATGGTGGGATTATTAACCCTGTACTAACTTTTTTTGTTTTTTGTTTTGGCTACTCGAATTATATATACAAGTTAGTATGTATTATATTTTATAACAAGTTAGTATGTGTTATATTTTATCTTTTATATCCTATACTATTTTTTTAAAGGAAAAACTTGAATTTTATTAAGCTTTATTACCTAAAATTAAACGAGATACAAAGTTAGGGGACTTATCAGCCTCTAATCAATCTGACATCAAAGAAAAATTCAAATAGCCAAAGCGTGGGCAACTTTGTTCTCTTGACAAGAAACATGGTTATAACAATCACCTTTGACTTAACAAAGCATTTGCTTTATCTCCTCAACAATCGGACCCTCACTCGAAAGAGTTCTATGAGAATTGATTGCCTAGCCAACATTTCTTGCGTCGGTCTTAATTATAGGCACCATCAGACCCATATTGGAAGAAAAAGCTAATCCTTCCCTCATGGCAATATGCATTGCCAAATGTGGTGAGAAACTACCATACACCTATAGACACCATCACCATCGATCCCATCCAAATCCCAAATCACCCCCCAAACTAAGAAATTTGATAATACAAACTAAGAAATTTATATAAATTTTCTAATTTCTTAGGTTTAGTTAGAAAGCATGATATAAATTCTCTAATTTCTTAGGTTTAGTCGGAAAGCATGATATTTATATAAGAACATTTGTTTGCTATAGTTTTAGTTAAATTTTGCAATGACTAACTCGATACATACTTGAATTGTTATGATATAAACTGATAAAATTCAAAATAAATGATACACTATACATGATATATTGACACAAATTTCCCGCATAGTTACACGTGCCGAATGAAAAGAGTAAATATTTTTTGTTCATCTGAATGAGAAAACTTTAAACAAATGATGTCTCATATACATGTTTAAGGTCATTCCATAATAAGAAGACAATTTATATAGGATTTTTTTTTGGCCAAAAAGTCAAATTCAAAATCGGTTCATAGGTTTATCATTTCATTTTACAATTTTAGCGTTTTAAATTTGTAAGTAATTATATCAAATTTGTTGGTAATTCTATATCATTTGAAGTTTGCAAGTATATTGTTTTATTTTACAATTCCAACATTTAAATTCATAAGTAATCATATTGAGTTTGTAAACAACTGCAAACATTGGTGCCAATAATTCTTGTCCTAGATTTTTTTTTTTAAAAAAAAATCTCTCATTTTTCTTTTCTTTTTTTTTTTCCGCTAATCTCCTTTTTTTTTTCTTATTTATTAGTATGTTTTGACATTTCATTTGATACTTATAATAGAATAAGAAGAGTGACTAATGTCATCATTATTTAAGTCGTAATAATCGTATTTTTGACATGGCGACAAATTTTTCGATCAATTTTGCTTTGTCTATTTCAACGGTTTTCTTTTTTTCCTTTTTTTTTCTAGCCCTTGAAGGACTAGGAGAACATAAATAGATAAAAAGTAGGTGCTTTGGTAAAGCCAGCCACCCAAGAATAGACTCAAGCCAACGAACCGATTGATACTAAATAAAGGGTCCTTTTAAAGTGGTTGAGTCTTTGCCTAATCCCAATCGTGCCGAATGTCTAATAACATCAAAGAAACAAATGGGACCATTGTAAGGCACAATCTGATATGTCAATAGTACTCTTGGATTAGTTCACACTTCAAAATAAAGAGTTATTTACATTTTTTTTCTCTCCTTGTAGAGCTAGAGTAATTTTTAATTTTTTTTTTTCATACAATGTTTAGGCTCATAAGCTGGTTATGATCATTCCAACAACAATAAAAGTTACACGACAATGATAACTCATTGCCAGTATTTGGAGACATCAGTGCTTCAACTTCCACGCAATGAGGGGATCACCAACCCCATCCCCAGTTAACTCCAATTATGGTTGGTGCTTTCAAAGAAAGAAAATGCTAGCTACTGTCGCCGGTTGCTAGCCAGCCTTGGATAAAATATGTGGGACCCGATCCTAAAAATAAAAATAAAAGTAAAAATAAAAATAAAAATAAAACACTCTAACTACTTATAAAAATAAAAGAACTAATAGCTTTAAAGGTTCTGATATTTTTACCATTAACTTAGTGGACTAAAATAATAGCTAAACTTTTTAACATTATAATAATTTAGTCCTTGAATTAATTTAATAAAGTAAAATAATTCATAAATTAATTTTTAACAGCAAAATTAATCCTATTTTTTAGTCATCGTTAAAATTTAAATTAAAAACATCACATTGGCATACATCTTATATCACTCCTCTCAATAGCATTAACCTCGTTGCATTTTCTTTGCAACGAAACCACTCTATGGCTGCCACACAAGTTATCACATCCGACTACCGACATGTGGCACCACACCGTCATAGTGCCTCTCAATCAGCCATCACAATTTTGGCTTATTAAATTAATTCAAGGACCAATTTGTCATAACGTTAAAAGTTTATAGACTAATTTAGCTTATTATTAATTCAATGAACTTACAATGTCAAAATTTCAGAGACTATTATTTAAGCCTATTAAATTAATTTAAGAACCAAAATGTCACAATGTTAAAGGTTTAAGAACCTTTAATAAAGACGAGTGAGAGCAGCCTAGTTGATTATAAGTCTTTCCACCCCAATCATAAATTGAGGCTTTGAGTTATGTTAAACCCCACTCAATAGTGATGGTATTCTCTCTCCCCTCCCCTTGTATCAAAAAGAAAAAAAAGAACCTTTAATAAAATTCATTGATATGTAACTGACAAGTTTGTGAAGAAAAGAGATTTTTCTCTAGATATTTTTTATACTTGAAACAGGAACCAGTGCTACCCTTACATTACCAATCAGCATCTTAAGAGCAATCTATTAAGATCACGTGTGGAAAGAGAAAAAATTTGACTCATTTTTTCGTTTACTCTGATCAAAGGGCACTAGTAGTCTAGTATCATACCATTTACAAAACTGTAATGTTCCCTTCGTTTTTTTTTTTTTTTTCCTTTTCCGGTTTAGGATAAGAATTCCTAGGGTCCAGAAGCTAGCAAAATTAATATGATAAAGAGAAAGGGTTTAACATGTTTGAACATTATTGTACTGGAAATTATTTTCCTTTATTAATTTACTTCATCTTTGATGTTGCGTGCTTAGTAATAAAGTTGTTTATAGTTTGTATACTTCTCAAAAAAAAGTTTACCTCCTTTTATGGACAAACAAAACCTTTATTGTTAAAAAAAAGAAAAGAAAAGAAAAGAAAACCTTACTTTAAATCAAAGAAATGAAGTTCTTTAACTAAATACCAAGATGGAGATTGAGTCATGACATGACTGATTTCACTTACCTTTCTTCTTTTTTTTTTTTTTTTTTTTTTTTCTTTATCAGTGTGTTGTTTGATGGCTTGAAAATATGCTTTTGCAAGTTTTGCCATGTAAGTGTCTCTCATTAATTTGTGGGCCGTTACAATTTGTATTGTACTAATTATTATGGATATCTTCTTAAGAAAACCAAAAATAAACGTGCAATATGAATTTCCAGCTTGAACAATCCAGAAACTGTTAAGGATTTGGTGGATTATTCTTCCCTATGGTGCGTACACAGATGATACTCGGATTTGCACAAGGTATAAGTTTAGCGCCAAGCCTTATTTTTATTTTGAGACGTGAATTGGTCTTGTCTATGGCCAGCCACGTTCGGAAAACTTCAAGGATTTTGATTCGATGGGCCATGGGATTTTGAGTAGGTTCCCTCGCATAACTATTTCAAGATTCAAAACTTTAGTACGTTTGATTCAAGCATTCTTTGAACTCAATAGACCCAAATTTAGATTTGAGTGTCAAGAATCCTTCGAATACGCGTTTGTTTCTCCCAAAATTCAAATCATTTGAGTATCAAAAATCCAAGTTTTTTAGGCCTCGTTTGGTAAAAGTATTCGAATTATGGTGATTTAAATTCTTTTTAAATAGTATTGTGATTTAGATTGTGATTTGAATAATATGATTTGAGTTATAATGAGTTCGCTTGATAGAGTATTTAAAATTGGATTTGGATAGAATATTGAAATATGTGTTTGGTAAGTTTTTGAATTTTGATTTGAGTTATGAATATGTGTTTGGTACATGTAAGATTTGGATTAAGATTTTTGGTGGCCCTTTTATCAAAATTAAGAAAATTTTTTACAAAAATAACACATTTTTAAAAAAGAGCATAAAATGGTATATGAAATAAATTATTTTACAATAAGAAATCAATATTTGGTATACAAGAACATAATATAAAAAAATTAGAGTTATAACTGTATTAAGTCCTCTTTTTGTTGTCTATTGAATCTTGTTGCCAAGTTCATGCTATTAGCGATTGCTGAAATATCCAATTCTCTCTCCAATCTATAAATTATTTACTAGAAAAAACTTATTACAATCCATTCAAAGAATATGCTCCTTTTTCAATGTCATTGTGTACATGACATTATAGACAACGGCGGCGAAACCCCCAGCCTTAATAACAAAGCTCTCTCATTTTGTTGGCTCCAATTAACGGTTGCCTCATCATCGTTCCTCTTCTTTCTTATCTTTCCTATTTCCATTTTTCAGTCCACAGAGCGCACAACAGCAAATGCACATGCAAGTATGGCACAAAAAGAACATAGTAAAACGTTAATAAGTATTGTGTCATACAACTGGCTCAGAAATGAAATTGCTTCTTCCATTTCACATTAGGGGTCTCATCATGGTGGATTGGCACTTAAGACATCCGTAGCCATGCTACTCCCGGTTGGTACGCACAAGTACATGTGGAAAAAATAAAACCCCACAATCCTGTGCATAGGCAACTACTAGCACAGTGGCATAATAAGCGCGACGAAAAAACTTCAACCAACATGAGGACAAATAACAACAAAAAAAGCCACATTACAGTCTACAAAAACACAGTCTAAATACATAATACAGCATACATGATAAAGCAACATTGCTATTTTCGATCAACAAGTTACTTGAATACTTAACAATACATAATACAGCATACATAATAAAGCAAACTCAACAATACATTTAACTCTGCTTATCACTATTGCTCATTACGTTAATAGCTTTCCCCTACTAGTCATACGGGCAAAACAATGCGCAGATGGTTATGAAACATTATTTCACACTATATACGCTGCATTTTTGTAACCACAATTAACTAGAAACATCAAAAAAAAAAAATTTAAGAAGGTGAAAGATATGTTCTGCAAAATTTCACTATAACAAAAGCAAGAAGTACACGGTATGTATAACCTACTCTTAAACATTGGCTATTGAGTCTCCCTCTTATTCACATAACAAAGGGCTTCCTTCCTTGGACATGATGAGAATTAGGAAAGAAAACATGTGTAAAATTATGAATAAAAGTGCATAGTATGATTAGGTTCCACACAACTTGGAAGGAAGTAAAAATGAGTTCCACTTCTTTGAAGCCTTTCTATCAACTTTTTTATTTCCCCTATAATTCATTATCAAACTTGAAGCTTTTCACTGAAATCTAAAGAATCAGATAAGAGAAACTAAAGAAGTAGAAAAAATTATACTCACTGAAACTTGGAAGGTATGTCCGTTGAACTTCTTCGACCAACGACCGAAGAATAATATTTTTTTTGTTTTTTGTTTTTTTTTTTTTTTTTTTTTTTTGTTCTTTTAAGAAAAAGCGTATATACCCAAAAACAGAGAGAAGGAAAGAAAATGATAGGGAAATCCGTGGCTTTGGAATCCCAAAAAAAAAAAAAAAAGAGAGAGAACCCGAGACAAAAACAACAATAATAACGGGTTAATTAAGTTAACCTCTTAGGATACCTTTCATAATCCTAAGCTTAGATTAGATGCTTTTTAATCACTTTCTTTCAAGCATCTAAACTAAAAACAGAAAATAATATTTTTCATTCCAATTTCCAAACAGTAGTTAAGATATAGGTTTTTAAAACATAATACTTAATAAATTATTTTGACATGTTTTTAAAAATGAAATGGAATTTCATTAATTGAGAGCTAAATCATTGCAAATCTCCCCTATATCATCAACGGGATCTCGGTAGTCCAAACAAAAACAAGATCAAAAGAAAAAACAAATTGTGCCAACCTATGGACTACATACATTATTATAACTTTGCGGATAAAACTGAACAAAAGTAAACTTTTTCATTGTATTATTTTTTTCCAATTTATTTATATTGTATATTATTATAGCCAATGTTTCAGATTATGAAATTATTCATCAAACTGAATTCAAGTTGATTGTCTGAATTTCTATAACAAATTAATATTTTTCATGCACCACAAACTTTAACCTGTATTCTTTATGTTTTATGTGTAGATTATGCTTCAAAAAGGAGGTTGAGACTATGCTTCAAGAACATAGGTTTGTGCGTTATGCCTGAGATGACACTGAAACAATTTTTGAATCTGCCAATAATTGCTATAAATTCAAGGGGCCATCATAAGATGCGCTTTATCAAATGATTAATGGATGTTTATCATGTTTTTAGGATCTTATAATATGCACTAATTGGCAAAAAAAAAAAAAAAAAAGATCTTATTGTATGCCTGCTAAAAGCTATTATGGCAACTGCAACTGATCTATGGTTTAACATTTCAGGTCTAATTCTTTTCAAGGTAGATTGTTCAAGCATACTTTCATTCTTCGGAAGTAGTAGACGCTCTCAAGGATTTGAGAAAAAACCCAAAGTAAACGAAAATCAAAAATCAAAAACTCAATTCAATGTCTCAATCTGAACTAAAAAAAACAAAAACAGAGGAGTAGAGTTCAGGATGACTAACCGTGTTTGAGGCAACCGACGAGTGGTTAGACTCCGGCCGAACCGAAGCATGTCGCGAGGCCACCAGTCGACTACTCCGACAGCGGCAACGACTACACAGCAAAGGCAGTGGGTAGATGTCTACGCTGGAGTAATCGACGGTGGAGAAGACGAGCCACTTCAGGGCCGAAGCTCTGACCGCGGCTCACAATGGACGCCGTCTTGAAGAAGAGAGAGTGACGGAGAGAGAGAGAGATAGCGAGACACCCAAAAAGAGTAATGGTGGTGGGTTTCCAGCAGACGGATGTCGAGAGAGAAATCAACGGTGGTGGGTTTCCAGCATAGAGAAATATCAACCCAAAGAAAATTGGGGAAAGCAATCGTGAGAGAGGAGACACCCAGAGAGAGTTTTCCAGCAGAGGGAGAAAGCGATTAACGGTAAGAAAATAGGGGAAAGCAACGGTAAAGTATCGGGGAAAGTGAGAATCTCTGCCAATTGCAGGATTCACGCGAGTAACAGTGAAATCCCCACTGTAGCATGAGCATTGAGATTTCGTCGAAAACACCCCGAGCGAGAACTCTTGGGACTTGACTGAAGAGTTCTCAAAAAATGATTCTTGGATTCGAATCAGAAAGCACCAAACACGATTCATGGTATCCTCGTTACTCAGATCAAAGATTTGAGCCACACCAATTATTAGAGTATGCCAAATTCTCCTCGTGTAAATTTTTAATACTCAGATATATTTATTAAAATAAAAACAAAAATTTTTTCTCTTATATTTAAAAAAAAATCATAACTTCTTCATTTGATATACAATTAAAACGATTCTTTTTTCACTGTGTTCCTAATAAAAAGAGGAATAAATCAATATCCATATTGTATATTTTTTAAGATCATTAGCATTAAGATTTTATTAGATTTATTAATAAATAAAAAACTATCTTCACTACCTTTCCAAACACAAACTTCAATTTTATTTCATACTCAGATTAAAACTTAAACGTCATTCGAATAGCAATTTAAATCACTAACTCAAATCCTAATTCAAATCACAGTAACTCAAATAAAATCGCTAATTCAAATGTATGTACCAAACAGACTAATTTGAGAAAGTCATTCTAACTTATTAGTTCTAACTGCCGTTATAGTGTAAAGCAAAAATATGTTACAGTCTAAAACACATGCTGTGGTATTTTGGTTCCAACTAGTTCCCAAACACAGGGCGGAATGGATCACAAAGAAAGGACACAGAAGCATCTTATCCCCAAAACCCCTCCTTTCAACCATTTGTAAGCCAAACACCCAAGACACCTCGTTTAATTTTAAAAAACTTTCCTTCAGATGGAAGATAAAATACTACAAATACCAAAAGTACAAGCAAGAATCAAACTTTGAAGCAAACAATTTTCCCTCCAAACACCAACCACAAGTCACATTTTCCTAATACAGACAAGTATATGCGTAAACAGAAACTTGCTCTTGCCCAGATTGCTAGAGATTATACAAGCCTCCTTGCTTGATCAAACCACACCTTGAACCCTTCAGTCCTCGAGAAAACACCATCTAAACTCAGGCTTTCTTATCTTCACATCCATTTTATTTTTGGATTCCCAAGCCTCACAAGGAAAAATCATGAAGAAGATAGGTAAGAAAAGTACAACAAATCTACAAATTCTCAACTACCTACTTTATCTTCTGACTATGCATCATCCTCTTCACCTTTTACAACAACTTCAAACTCAAAAATAAGGTTTTTAAGGCCTATTTGGGATAGCTTGTGTGTGTATGTGTGTGTGTGTGTTTTTTTTAAGCAGTAAAATAAAAAAAGCATAAGTTAGGGCATATTAATTAGCATTTTGATAGTGCGTGAAAAAGCGTTTTTATTTCACATGAGCTTTTGAACTTATTTGATTAAATAAATTAAAAGCTTTTACTGATATAAAAAGTAGTATAATTTAAAGATATATATAATTCTTTATTTGTTGTCCTTAGATACAAAGTTAAATATGTGAAGAATCCAAGCGTATTGGCCCGTGCTTCTCACCAATCTACACAATATAAAAAGTCAAACTCTTTTTCCAGGAACTATCCTATACTTAATTTTTTTACCTTTTTCTTTTTTTGTCTTCCCTTTCTTTCTTTCTTTTTTGCTTGAGCCCCTTTGTGATCAAAATATTGCAAATTTACAACGTAAATTTTTTTAAAATACTTTTTCCCCTTGTTTATTCCTCTCTATTAAACAATTTTTTTACCTCTCTCACCCTTTTAGTTTAGCAAGAATAATATTAACATTAACTACATTTTAATTAACAGCTACACAATACTTCTATTTCTAAATAAACTAAAAAAAATGATAAAATAATAACCCAAAATGATAAAATAATAACCCAAATGTTAACTCTGGATAGAACTTATAGAATTACTACTACGTGCATCATACGTAGCACCCAACTATTATAATAACATGTTTAGAAAAGATATCACTCTAGTTAATTTCTATATGAATATGGATATGGATGAGATGTGTATTTTTATTTATATCACTATGAATACATACTTTTTATTTTGGATATAATTAAGTTTTGTGTTTCTTTTTTCTAAGTTTGAAATTTTTTAGTTTCTCTTTTTTATTGATAGATATTTTAGTCTTTTCGTTATCAAAATTTGTAATATTTCTACCCTATAGTAAAAAAAAAAATCCGTCATTAACTAAGAAAAGATAAGGATTGATCTTAAGTCCAAAATCTAAAGATGTAAATGACAAAATTGCAAAATATCATGGCTTTTTACATTAAAAAGCTTAAAATACCTGGTATAAAAATGTAAAAAATAAAAATAAAAAAACACTTTAGAAATAAGTAAACATATTATGAGAATTAAAAGACATTTTTTTAATTCATCACTGACTGATAAAATGTATTAATTGAGCATAATTTACATTTTTGAAGTGTGAAAATTGGAAGCATCATCAGTGGCGTGGGGTCAAATATCCTAATGAGCATCGAGTCAAGGATCAGAATAGGAGGCCTCACGATCAGAATTAGAGGCAAAGCATGGTCAAGTCCCCCTTATTTTTTATCCATGTATGTATAGAAGGCTATTTAATATATTTAAATTTCACAAGCCTCTCCCCCCTCTCCCAATAAGTTTAGCATACTATCTAATACACTACAATTTAAAAAATAATAAGATGTTTAGAAAGTGTGGTTTGAAACAATTTTGGTTAAAAACACGATAACATGTGAGAGCTTTACATTTTAGCTCATTTTTTCTTTACATTATATCATATCGGAGTTTTACATTATGGTAACTAAAAGGTTGAAACTGAAATTGTCAAACATACTATAACTTTTTAAAAAGTTCAATAGGCCCCAAATTGACCTAATTCTTAAAAAGACATCTTTAGTAGCGCCCTTGATAATGATGTTATTATCAAATATTTTTAATGCATAAAAACCTGATGGGAATAATTGTAAAATATTTATACACTATTGATTTTTAATCCCTTCTAAAAATTTATGGCCTTGTTACTACTCACAATACTGTCATGACCTCGACCAAAGGTGTGACTGTTAGACTTAGTGCCTTAAGGATAATTATTACTGTTTTTGTGATATTTGATTAATAAAGAATCTATTAATTATGTCATATACTAATATTGTCCTCCTTATGTCATTTATGATGAATGTATGATAAACTAACTAAAGTCTGATAGTGTCGTTCTAATCTTTAAGGCCGTGCATATAATAGAAAGATTATGTGGAAGACATGAGATTAAGGTGATAGTCTAAATGTAAAAGTCTACAATTAAGGGAATAAAGTTCGATACTTTATTCATAATAAGATTGTTATGTTGTCTATATCTCTAATGGGAGATTATTTGTCTTGATCATTGGAGTTGAAACTCTACGAGTAGAAGTGGTGGTATGTTGTCATTTGTTGGAAAAATAATACGCAGCGGAATTTTAAAAATTTTAAATCAGAGTATTTTTCAAAACACAAGTTTGACATGCTATATGTGTAAATTAACCTGATCTTACTGACCTTGTATACTCCGAAAAGCTCCCGAAGTCTGTGTAGAGAAGTAACGTTCCAGAAGAGCCTCAACCAACTGGTCTTCTTTGCTATTCTCTATCCACGATCGGAGTGAGTGTGGGCTCACACGTACAGCTCTTTCTCAAGGTGACTCTCCTTCCAACCAATTGAGAGAACCCAAAGCTAGTGTTCGTGATTTGTGAACAAGAGCTCTCAGGGAGTTTCAGATTCTCACCACTAGAG
>CAMOHE010048375.1:0-68921 GCA_946598075.1 Artocarpus hirsutus
TCCGTGATCATGGCCATCAGGTCGTGGTTCACAGTTTCTCTAGGTGCATCAGCCATTGATAATAAAGTTTGTTTGCAGGCCTACCGTACAATTTCGTTATTACATCAGTATATACTATTAACTTAATAGTATAAAAAAATATTTTCAAACAATATAAATACATGCAAACATGATCAATAACATAAACTTAATATCTCACTTCACACATTTCATTTCATTAACTTCTTTCCTTTTCCTTTACATTGCATAAGTAACTAACATACACACTTACTTTCCTTTCTTACATAAACTGTTCATATCATTCTCGAGAGCAGTTATCTATTCCGGCTACATATACCCTATCGCCGTGAAGGATACCACTTGTTGGATGTACACTCACATACAAAAGCAACAAGGCCAAAACTGTACTAATCACACATCTAAGTACCTCTTAATACATAAAGATCTTCTTAAATCTATTTTCTTTCTAATCTAACTCTATTCCTGACATATCACTATTTTCGGGATCCTCCTCAGGCTCCTCTTCCTCCTCTTCTTCGCTAGAATCCATAGACTCATCGTCACTTACAATTATAGGTTCGGGAGGCACTAGAACGAATTCAAGCTCTTCATCATCATCATCACCATCAGCATCATCTTCGTCATCGTCTTCATCATCCTCGCCCATTTCCACTAGGGGATCCTCTAAAGGTGTGGCCACATTTTGCTCTATATGTAATACCTGCATAATGAAATCATTGAGACTAAAGAAATCTCTTGGGTACTGTATCTGTTGTTGGACTGCGTCGAGAAGATCTCTCTAGATAAGGTCACAAATTCACCGCAAAGGTATTTCCGGTGGGGTCAACGGTACCATAGTATGACAGAATCTTAGGATATAATGATCCACTGGCTCCCTTACGTACCTAACCCATATTTGTTCTACGTGCATATACAGCCGACGGTGCCAATCTACCCACAACATTGGAATCACTTGAACTTGCATAGCATCCACTGGAGGTAAAGGTGCAAATTCTGCTAAAATTTGTTCCCTAAAGCCTTGCCAGTCCCTAGGTTGTTTGTCAGGTCTGATCCTCAACCACCATGCAAGTGTTTCTCTCTGTAACTGTCCAGAAGCTAATAAAACCTAAGGATGACGTGGAGTATGGCATGTAGCAAAGATTACTTCTATAGCATGAAGCCACTAGGTCAGAACCATGGGCTGTCGACTCTTGTAATATCGAGGTGGCATCATGTCTTGGAAAGAGATACTTGCTCTTCAATCCACTTTTACATTGGGTTCATTTGGTGGTTTCGCTATCTACTACATTTATCTTAATCAATATAACAATTCCGTATAAAGTGAAAGCTTAACATTCTTATACTTAAAATTAAACTATCTTACTTGAGCTATGGCAGTGGAGCAGACGGCAATGTACATTGGGCAGCAGGATTTTCCCTTTGATACCAACTGTCACAATCTGCCTTTTTCGAGCTGTGATAAACATTTTTCTTACTTACGTATTGAGGAAAATCTTAGGGGAATTTTTTTTTTAAATAAATATTCTTCATATACTGATTTTAGCAACCTTCGAAATACAAACATATACATATATTTACATAAACAACATTTTTTTTACAATATTGTTTGCTAAACATTACGTTTCAAAATAACATAAAATATGTTACAATAGAAACAAAACTATGGTGGTATCCATACACATTCTGCACATTACTGATCTCTCCGCCAGTTCAATTATGAAATTATTCTGACCTTCTTATCGGAATACCTGCAGCATGAAATTCGTAGTGAGCTTACGCCCAGTAAGTCCCAATACAACCCACATGCACATTCAATAAAATGCATGATCTAGTTATGCTTTCTTATAAACATTCTTTATCATTATCATTTCATATCTTTATCTAGGGCCCAAGTGTTCATACCATTGCGCACATAGGTCTACATGACGCTGTAACCATATTATATCCTTAAAACTCCTCTTGAGTCAGGAGTCGATGCAACACTTTTCTTAATTTCTAGTGATATATTTACCAGTCTAATTATTATGGTTATCATACCATGTATGAAGCAATAATCGCATGTTATACGCAAACAAAAATATTCTTGTACAACATAGTGTATACACAGGTACCTACTTATTATACTCACAGGTACACAACAATATACACACAGGTGTACAACATAATATACGCATAGGTACTTATCTTGTATACTCACAAGTACACACCAATATACTTATAGGTATGCATATTATAGCATACACATAGGTATCCACTTTGATACACACACAGATATACATATACATACATCATATTCTATACCTATAATTTCATACTATAGGTGGGATGGGTACTTACTTGGTTTGAGTGCTGTGCAAGTCAACCTCAGTTTCCTCTTTCTTAGACTTCTAGGATCCTGTTGTCCAATTACAAAGCTATTAGCCAAGTTTCACTATTTCCTCTATGTCTCAATACGAAACGATCGTAAATTAATAAATCGAGTTGCATAACTGTATACAACTCTGCTAATTCTGGTTTTCTGACTTCTATCTAACTCTACCCTAACGTCTCTAATGAAGGGCAGACATCTTTCTAATAATTTCTGTTTCCCTTTTGGAACGTTTCGAAGCAGTTTGGGTTACTCGGGCAAAAATGAAAGTTTTGACCCTAGTGGGTCTACTAACTTCCCAAGCTCGATTTCAGTATTTTAACAAAAATAGTTGCATACTAATTTTAAAATAATAACTTGGTGGGTCGGATCTCCTTATTTCACATCAATTCCCCATTTTAGTAAAACTTTGCAATTTTGCCCTTAAATTAAAAATTTTGACAATTTTACCCCTGAAACTGAAATTAATCTCTTTAACCCAAAATTTTCTATTTTTCATGAGGAATATTTTTGCACAACGTACCATATTCAAAATCCGTTGGAAAAATGACATTTTTGCACCTTTAAATTTTTTTCAATTTTAATAAATTCTTGTAAAATTTAAATCTCACAAACGGTTGAGATTTTTGACGAACTATTCATAATATTAACAGTTTCGTCGAGATCTACAATTTTTATGTTTTAACTTTTTTAAAATTCTTACTGAACAGGGGTGTTTTTGGGCATTTTTTAAATCTACCGAGGGAAAACTTTTTCTTACAATTTAGTCCTTGGGTTATTTTTGTAAAAATCTGTTTCAAAACTGCCTTCTAGCTACTGTATAGGTAGATTTAACCTTTACCTAAACCATTTTCATGCCTAATCACCATTTTTGAAAAACTAGAATTAAAATTACAAAAAATATTATATTTTGCATAAACTACTCTTTTGCACATTCAACCCTTAATTTTCACAACATCAACATACCATAAATCATACTTCCATGTAATTTAACCAAAAATTTGCTTAAGAACCCATATGCTTTTTGAAATAACAAAAATCGAAACAAAAATCACTAAACTTTAAATTTAAGAAAATAAAACTTACCCAAATAACACTTTGTGCTTATAGCCTTCCAAGGCTCCCTTGAAGCTTTTCCTAGACATTATTTTCATGCAAAAATACTTTGTATTAACTTCCTTTCCTTCACCTTCCTTCACCCAAGAAAAACCCTAAGAAACCTTAAAAAAAAGTTTAGGTTTTTACCTTAAAACTTGGTAAAATTATTTGAACCTTACTTCTTGAACTTACTTGGGGCCAATTTTGCAAAGATGTGAAGTTGAAAATTTTGAAAGTGAACTTCAATGGTGGCCGTGGGTGAGAGGAAGAAGAAATGGGAAAATTTTTTGACTAAACTTGCATTTAATTCATGCTTATCCTTTAAGTGACTCACTAAGTAATCCTTTGGGTTACGAAGGTGTCTTAATGGGATTGGGCCACCTTTCATGGTATGGTGGCCCAATGAAATCGAATTAGGTGTCCACTTGGTGGGCCCTAAAAATTTACACTGTATAATTTTTTACCACATAGTATTTTTCTTATACTGTCATAGTAAAATCAATGCAAAACATATTCTTAGACTGTATAAAATATTTTACTTGCCTTTTGTTTATTTTTGAGGGCCAAACATAACATTTCCTATATCTATGTTGTCACATAGTAGTATACTTATACCGCATCGAGCCTCCTTTTTACACTGAGTTAGGGTTTTGGTGGACTCTATATCTTATTTATACCCTAATTATCCATCTGTTTATGTCATAATTTTACAATTAATTGTGATATAAAATTCATTTTATGGATCTTATTTACAAATTCCTGAGTATTTAAACTCATAAAATTTGTATTAATAATATCCAACATTGCATCACGTTTGCAGTGAAATTTTTCATTAATACTACTTATTTATACATTGTCACAATTTTTACAGAACCTACAATTTTCAAGGATAAATTCATTAATTAAACCTAATTAAATATTAGATTATATTAATGAATTTCCCTAGTCATTACACGGCAGGCCAGGCCTGATTTTTCAACAAGCCGAACTACATAGTTCAGCAAGCCAAACCAAGGAGATCAGTAGGCCGATCGAGCATAGTAAAAATTTGTCATTTTCTACCCTTTTTTACCGTTTTGGACCCCGATTGAGATTTCAACTTTATAATATGATGTTATAAATACAAATGGCACATTAGGACACCATGAGATAATTTAATAACATAGGATATCTTAAGCTAGATACTGATTAGACTAGGTTTATATATTTATGGTTGTTCGTGATTCTGCGGAGCTAACGTATAGTGGTTCGAGATTACGATGTGGGACACCAGCATGAGTGTTAAGGTAAGGCTTCTACCCCTTTTCTTGGTAGCCGAGTTTTCAAATGATTTCGGCCTTAAAAATAATTTCTTGCAAAATGTTTTTAACAATTGATTGAAAAGGGTTTTCATTGAGTATTTTCATAAACAATAAACTAAGGTGATTTTCATAATAAACCTCATAATGAATGTAAATGAAAATACTTGGTAAAAAGAGATTTTTGATAACTAATAGAAATATATAGACGGTCATGATGCCATATCAGAGATCGGATCGTACAGCGTGCGACTTTAGAGGCAGGTCTCAAAACCTAGTTGGGACACTACGGTAGTGATATATATATGGTTTGCCCAAGAAAGATAAAAGGTACTTTCTAGACGAACTGTTTTAATGAAACTTATTTGAAAGAATTTATTTATTTAACTTTGTTTTCGAATTATTTCTTTGACAGGTAACTTTGTATTTAAATTATTTATCTGTTTTCAAAAGTATAGTCATACTGAGCCCTTCGCTTATGTTTTATCTGTTTTTAAAATCTTTTCCCCTTAGGTGGATTTCAGCTTAGAATCGAAAAAGAGTCCATTGACTGGACCTGCGAGTAGTAAAAGAGCCAAATAGGTTATTTGAATTATAAAATCATGGCATGTAATACCTCAACCTTTCTCTCTTTATTTTAGACTATTGTTGTAATTTAATATTGTCGATACTATGTATGTGCATAAGATATGGGCCCAGTGGGACCCAACTCGCTTATTCTTATTTGATGAATGATTGTAAATATTTGTTTAAAAAGTTTTTTTTTAAAATTATCACCTTTATCATGAATAATTAAATTCTTTAACTCATTTTTAACTAAATTTTCACTTAATTAACCCACCACGTCACCTCCTATACTTCGAGGCGTGACATTAACATAAATATTTTTAAAACTTATTATTTACTTGAAAAAAGTTTAAAAAAGTGACCATTGCTACAATCTTTGTAATAATAATATGTTCATAATCAAGCATATTTGAAATCATGAATTGTTTTGTTGCTAGTATTTCTTTAAAAATGTTGTGAGCAATGTTTAAACTTACTTAACAAAAGCTTGTCTGATTCCTTTATGCTATAGTAAATTCTGTCAAGAGATTAACATAAATAATTGACAAGTTAGGTGCAATGATAGGAAGATGTGAAAGTTAGGCTATGGATACTAGTATAAATTTTGTTTTTTGAAACTTTATTTTATAGCTAGTAGTGTACCAGTACCACTTTTAACAAAGAGAATACAAGTGTGCTACGTAGCCATAAGTGGCGCAAGTGTTTTCAAAATATTTTGATGGCCGCTAAAAAATATAATAATGTTTAAAAAAAACCTGCATTTTCACATTAAAAAGATTAATATTTGAATAGTCGGATCGTTACAGCTAGAGTAAAATAAGAAATTTTTTTTTTTTTTTTTTCGGTAGAAAACAAAGCCAACACTAGATTGGGATCAAGGTCTTAAAGCAACATAAGATAGAGAGACCGGAACCCGGATCAACAGTGACTATATCGGTGACTGATATAAAATGGGACAAGTTAAATTATCAGAATGTATAGAGTAGCCCCCTAATGTGAAAAGAATTTGTAAACAAAGAAATCCAAAAACCGAGTCATAAATTTCTTGTGTCTCTTGTATGCTTGCATTATAATTCAATTTAAATGAATAAATTACCGTTTTGTGCCCTCATCTATACAACAAAAACTAAATAAAATTTCAAAAACAGTTATACTGTTCTTTTTCTAGGAGAATGGAAATAATAATCAAAATTTCCTAGATTTTGTGGCAGAGTAGAAATCCCCAGCTGTCAAAAACACATGTTCTCCTAGCACTAAATCCACGGCTGGAATATTTTGAACGGAATCAACCGTTATCTGCATCAAGAGTAACAGCTACACAATGAGTACTGCAGATAATTCGTTTCAAGCATGCCGGTATTTCTATTACGGCCAAAACATAAGACTTGATCCCTTGTCAAATTTTTGAGAAAATTTGGTCCCATACCACTTTTTTTATCGCCACTAATATTTTGTATCACTTTTTTTTTCCTCTCAAACCTTTGATTCATATCACTTTTGAAATATAAGATGTCCAAATTTTTTTTCCTGCACAAATCTCACCATCCAACTCCTCTCTATCTTCCCTCACTTTATGTTTCACGCTCTTCCTTCTCTCTCCTTGTGCCTCTCTCTCTCCTCTCTCTTTCTATTTCCTAAAAGCAATAGGCTTCAAATTTTTTTCACAAAAATGATAGGAATCAAAAGTAGCACCACAGAAGTGGTATTGATCAAATTGACCTCAAATTTTTAGTGTCACAAATACCATCTAACCAACCATGATATGCCATGTCATCTAATGGAGTACAAAGTTAAAGCACAAAAAAGTCGTTAAAAAACTGGTTCAAAATTTGACGTGGCATAATATAATTGTTTAGACACTACTTGAGACAAAATTGGATAGAAAATTGGAATTCTTGAAACATAAAACAAAAAGGGGATAGCAAAAACGAAGCACAAATTGCCGGAGAGGCGAGAACCAACCTTGCCATTTCCATTTTGAAACTCAGCCTTCAAATTCAAATGGTCCCTCGATAACAAATAAGTCCTCAGCCCATCGGAGACCTTTGCATTTCCTGATACTAATACAAAACATTTCGTAAGAGAAAACAAGGCAGACACGAGGAGAGAATTAGAATATGGTTCGCCTATTGGTTGAACATAAGCACAACCGCACAAGTGATGAGATAACTGACCCGAACATATAGGAAGAACGGCATTTGAGTTTAACACTAGTGTAGGGCGTGACAAACTAATAATGAATGACAAGCAAGAAATTCCATAGAAACGCTCCTCAGCAATGACCACCTGCAATTTGTACCATAGAAAATAGGTAATCATATATCAAGAAAACAAAAAGGGAGAGACATTGCCCATAACCATAATGCGCAGACGTGAAGAAAATGGGTTGTATGTTAGGTCCAAAAAGTAGACAAAATCATTATCTTTCGCCCCTTGGAGACGCATGCGCACACATATATTGTCTTGTAGGGCAAGATAAGGAGAAACCCTAAAACGTTGCAGTAGAAAGCAAAAGATAATTTGTCAAATCGATAGACAAATCTTCTATCCATTATTTATCAATCGATTTGTTTATTATTTATTTATTTATTTATTTATCTATCTATTTATTGCAATGATCAATCAATCTGTATAGTATAAAAGGAATTCAATGGTCAAAAACTAAAGAGCCCACATCTTGCTATAACTTGTGCCAGACGGGAATAGGTCAAGTAAATTTGCTGCAAACAAATTTCTGAAAAATAAGGTCAATACTAGGGACCTTTTAAGTTTATCTTCTAAAATATTCATACCAAGTAACGTGGCAAACGAAATGTTAATTTTCAAATGGTAACACAAATTCTTATAAATAAATTCACAGATTCTTTTTGATACAATGTGATAGGCCGTGCTAGTTAGTTAAGGGAATTAGTAGTTTGTTAGAGTTGGTTAGTTGGAATTAATACAAAAATAAGAGGTGTTAGTAGCTAATAGGGCAGGTCTGGTTTTATGGAAAAAGTACTGGTTGGTCTCTCGAATACCAACCAAACTAGGGTTTGTAAGTGTTAATCTGTAGAATTTCATATCCATTCTTCAATTAAAGTAACAATTCATTTCATTTTCTGAGTTTTGGTGAAGAATCCTATCACGATGCTAACTGTTTATAGGATTTGAACCCGAGACCTCCACTTTAACCCCACCCCCACCCCCACCCTTACCAACGGAGCTAAAATAAATTCATAGGTTCAAAAATAATAATTCACTTGTGATAGTACTGACATAAAAATTGGAGATAACTTGGTTTCTTATCAGTATGCTAAAAATAAAAGATAACATCTATCTTTTTCTTTTCTGTTCTTTTCTTCATTGTTTTGCTAGGTTTTCTGTCAAAGAAACTGGAACAAGAAAGTAAGAAATGCAGACTTTGAGAGGCCAAATACGATTTAGTCCTTGAGGGCAACTTACAGCATAAGATGGCATCAAACTGGAAGGAAGCAATGGAGAACCAATTGCGTCCCTTATGTAAAGTTCCTGCGTATTAAAACAGAAAATTAGCTTATAATTATGACGTTGGCATGCATAAAAGGTATTTGACATGGAAATGCATCAAAAACAGGCTTACACCATAAGACAAACTTTGCACTCCATATTTCCAGAACATGCAAGAGCCCAGGTGGTATTGGATTTAATATTTCACAAATTGTAACTTGATAAACAAAATTATCGAACCCAAACAATGAATAACCGCTAAAGTTTTATTGCCCCTACTAGAAAAATTCAATTACATACATACACACACATATATATATATATATTGAAAAGAAACACTACATCATTAATCAAAAAGAATCGTGAAGTACAAGGCAAGGAGGGCGGGACGTCGACCTAAGTAAATGAAGAAAGAAGAAAAGAATAAACCCAGTGATTAAAAAAAAAAAAAAAGAAATGAACTCCACTCAATTCCTGATTAAACCTAAAAACTAAAACACAAAAAACTGTTTATGCATCCAAAGTGCAATCTAGAACTTCCTTTTCTCCCACAAATCACCAATACTTTTTTCCACCTCTCCAAAGACCCTTTCATATCTTTCTAACCATAGAGCCCAAAATAGACCCAAAACAGCAAGGTTTCATTCCTCCAGCCCTTGATGAAACAGCTTAGGGCAAAAAGAATCAAAATACAATAATACGTAATTCCTTGAAAAAAAAAGGTACATAAACTTGACATATCACAAGCATTATTTATAAACCCAAATAATACAACCATGTAAAAATGAGTGCTTAAGAAGAGATATATCACCTGTGACTGTAAAACTCGTTGTGAGATTGATTTATCTTCATCCAAGGATTCAAAGTAAACCTCCACAACATCAGTAGGTTCAAGTGCAGCTTTCTTCCGTAACTTCTGAATCCTATTGACAATCTAAAGTGAACAAAGAAAAAAGAAGCCATTATCAGAAATACGTAAGTTTCTTAATTGCCATTATTAATTAAAAACTCGGTTATTCCCCTAGACCACCCCCACCGCGCCTCCCCAACCCAAAAAAAAGAAAAACCAACAGACAAAATCAACACCAAAATGCATAATTTTTTTGTTGAATTGAATACGCAATAGAACATATAGCATAATACAAGTTGAAGTTGCATTGAATTCATTTACGTTATATTATTAAAGTCAAGAAAGCTGGCAAATTACCTCGCGAGCAACACCAGCTTCAAACAATGACTCGTCTGGACGCAAATCCAAAATTACCAAAACATCACCTGAAATATGGCACATAAAAAAATGAGGCACATAGATAACATAAGGCACACAAGTTTCTCAAAAATTTTATCAGGAAGCCGCGAATAATCCCTACCATCTCCTGCTGCATCAACATCCTTCTCTGTTGTTCCATCAGGTCGTCTGAAATCTCGAATAACCTGCAAATACGAAATAAGATATACTAAGTTACTTCTTTTTAAAAGCTAACTGGAGACACCTTTTGCTCTTTTCAAGCTTCATGCTCAAAAACCAATCACCACGGAACAGCATGTTTGTGAAATATGTTTCCCTAAGGTCAAAGTTGCTTTTACCAATTTATTCCCTTTCCAAACGTATACGAAAGCATGGTATAAGCCTTTTTTTTTTTTTTTTTTTTATGTCTCTCCCCAAGGAAAAACTTTCCCTGCAACAAACTTGTTTCGTAAATTATATCTTTCCAAATTGCCAGCTCTGCCCAGTATCATGAACACTTGTTGGTATTATAACCATATTAAAGCATTAATACAAACAAATACCAGCCAAACATATATTCAACATGCATAGACACAAATTAAAGTTATAAAGTCCAATAGTATCTTAGCAGTAGAAGATGACCTTAACATCAGAGAGCTTCAAACAGTGACCAGCGATGGTAACTTCTCCATCACTCTCAAAAGCTAAAATATTTTCCTGTGTCATTGACTTGACTTCCTTGGCAACAGGTCCCATAGATTTTCCGAGCCGCTTACCTAATACACTGAAACAAACATTGGCATACCATTTAACATGTGTGCATGGAAAATACTCAGACAACCTTTCTTGAAGAAACAGTTTACTTACCTAAAATCTGGCTCAGCACGCAAGGAAGCATACTTCAAAGTATCATTGCATGTAACGAGAGATCGTACGTTGAGTTCCTCTAGCACATACTGAAACACAAATGACAAGAATTAAGCTATTATTGGAAGAATGATGTCCTAAAAGCAAAGAGTGGGCACCTACACATGACCTACAGTTGACCATAATGAAACAAACTATAGATCACATACATACAACTAGAAGAGGCCATGATGTACAAATAACAGAATAAAATTCCATTATTCCTGCATTCTTGTTCCTTGCTCTTAGGAGAATATAAAGCCATCAATGTCTAACAAAGACGAGGAAAAAAATTCAAAGAGCACCTTACAAGGTTTCATATATAAAGAAAACTTTTTAAAAGCAGAAATCAATTAACAATCAATAAGTTTGAAGGCAAACTCATGGAAACCATTAATTCTGCCCTCAGAAGCAGCTATGTGAAAATTCTGTGCAACTTTGAGAAGCAATCGACAAAGCTTACAGCCTTACACAAAAATTGTAATGACCAAGGGAATTCATTAATAAAATCTAATATTTATTGGAATTAATTAATGAATTTAGCCTTAAAAAAATTGTATTTTTATAAAAATTATGATAATGTACAAATAAGCAGCATCAATAGGAAACTCCACCGCAAACTTGATGCAATGTTGGATATTGTCAATACAGATTTTACGAGTTAAATACTCAAAAATTTATAAACAATATTCATAAAATGAATTTTATCTCACAATTAATTATAAAATTGTGATATAAATGAATGGATAATTAAAGTATAAATAAGATAAAGAGTCTATCAAAACCTTAAACCAGTGCAAAAAGGAGGTCCGATGCGGTATAGGTATACTGTTAAGTGAAAACAGAGATATAAGAAATGTTATATTTGGCTTCCAAAAATAAACCAAAAGCAAGTAGAATATTTTCTACAGTCTAATAATATGTTTTTCATTGGTTTACCACGACAATATAAGAAAAATACTATGTTGTAAAAAATTATACCATGTAAAATTTTGAGGCCACCAAGTGTACACCCATTAGAACCTTATTGAGCCACTATGTCATGAAAGGTGGCCCAATCACACCTAGCCATCTTAAGTAACCTACTTGATTACTTGATGAGTCATCAAATAAGATAAAAATGGATTAAAGTTTAAAAGTATAAATAAGATACAGGGTCTACTAAAACTCTAAACCAGTGCAAAAAGGGGGTCTGAAGCAGTATAGGTATACTGCTAAGTAAAAACAGAGATATAAAAAATATTATATTTGGCTTCTAAAAATAAACTAAAGTCAAGTAGAATATTTTCTACAGTTTAAGAATATATTTTTCACTGGTTTTACCAAGACAATATAAGAAAAAAACTGTATTGTGAAAAATTATACTACGTAAAATTTTGGAGCCACCAAGCAAACACCCATTGGAACCTTATTGAGCCACTATGCCATGAAAGGTGGCCCAATCACACCTAACCATCTTAAGTAACCTACTTGATTACTTGATAAGTCACCAAATAAGATAAGCATGGATTAAAGTTTAAAAGTATAAATAAGATAGAGGGTCTACTAAAACCCTAAACCAATGCAAAAAGGGGATCCGAAGCAATATAGGTACACTACTAAGTAAAAACAGAGATATAAGAAATGCTATATTTGGCTTCCAAAAATAAACTAAAAGCGAGGAGAATATTTTCTACAGTTTAAGAATATGTTTTTCACTGGTTTTATCAAAACAATATAAGAAAAATATTGTATTGTGAAAAATTATACTGTGTAAAATTTTGGGGCCACCAAGTAGACACCCATTGGAACCTTATTGAGCCACTACCATGAAAGGTGGCCCAATCACACCTAACCATCTTAAGTAACCTACTTAATTACTTGGTGAGTCACCAAATAATTTTACCGCGACAGTATAAAAAAAATACTATGAGGTGAAAAATTATACTGTGTAAAATTTTGAGGGCACCAAGTGGACATCCATTGGAACCTTATTGAGCCACTATGCCATAAAAGGTGGCCCAATCACACCTAGCCACCTTAAGTAACCTACTTGATTACTTGGTGACTCATCAAATAAGACAAGCATGGATTAAAGTTTAAAACAAGCCAAATTTTTTCACTTTCTCCTCCCTTCACCCACGGCAGCCATAGAAACATCTCCCCAAAAAATTTTTCAACTTCAAACCTTTGCAAAATTGACCCCAATTGAGTTCAAGAAGCAAAGTTCAACGGATTTTATCAACTTTTGAGGTAAAAATCTAAACTTTTTTCGAGTTCTCCTAAGGTTTTTTCTTGGGTTAAGAGGAGAATTTGATTCAAGGTATTTTTGTGTAAAAAATATTTAGGAAAAGTTTTAAAGGAGCCCTTAGAAAGGCTAAAATCGCAAATTTTTTTTTGGGTAAGTTTTAATTTTTTTTACTTAAAGTTTATTGGGTTTTGTTTTAATTTTGATTATTTCAAAAAGCATGTGAATATTCAAGCAAGATTGTGATTGAATTCCATGGGTATATGGTTTATGACATGCTGGTATTGTTGAAATTAAAGGTTAAATGTAAAAATTGTGGGTTTATACAAAAATAGGATAGTTTTGTAATTTTAATACTAATTTTGCAAAGAACAGTGATTTAGCATGAAAATAGTTTGACCAAAGGATGAAACTACCATCACAGTGGTAGAAATGTTGTTTTAAAATTGATTTTTACAAAAATGACCCAAGAACTAAATTGCAAAGAAAAAATTTTTCAACGCAGATTTGAAAAATGACCAACAAACCCCTACATAATGGAAATTTCGAAAAAGTTAAAACACGAAAGTTGTAGATCTCGACGAAACCCTCAGGAATCGCGGACGGTTCGTCAAAAATCGCGTTCCTTTGTGAGATATTAATTTTCCAAACATTTGTTAAAATTGAAAAAAAAATTAAAAGGGCAAAAACATCGCTTTTTAAAATGATTTTGGATATGATATTTTGAGCAAAAATGATCCTTATGAAAAATAAAAAATTATAGTTTAAAGAGATTAATTTTAGTTCCGATGATAAAATTGTCAAAATTTTCAAATAAGGACGAAATTGTAAAGTTTTCTTAAAATAGAACATTGATGTAAAATAAGAAGACCCGACACCCTAGGGTATTGATTTAAAATTAATAAACAACAATTTTTGCTAAAATAGCAAAATTGAACTCGAAAAATTTAGAAAAGCCAACCAAGGCAAAATCGTCATTTTTTCACGAGCAACTCGAATCGCTCCGAAACGTTTCCAAATGAGAAAAATGAATTATTAGAAAGATTTTCGCCCTTCGTTAGAGACAATAGGGTAAAGTAAGATTGGGGTAAGAGAGTTCGTGATTATCGAAGTTGTATATAGTTATGCAACCCGATCTATTAATTAACGATCGTTTTGTATTGACACAGATGAAGTAGTGAAAATTTGACTAATAACGTTGTAATTGACCAAACAAGAACCTAGAAGACTAGGAAAAAGGAGACTGAGATCGACTTGCGCAGCAACCCAAACCAAGTAAGTACCAATCTCACCTGTAGTATAAAATTGTAGGTATAAAATATGATAAATATATACCTGTGTGTATATCAAGGTGTTTACCTATCTGTGTACAATAATATTAGTACCTATGAGTATATTAATGTGTACCTATAAGTATAAAAAAAAAGTACTTGTGTATATTATATTGTATACTGAGATTATATAAAGTATGTACCTGTATATACTATACAGTACAAGAGTATTTATGTTATGTGTATAACATATGAATATAAATCCATGCATAGTGTGATAACCATAATAAGTGGACCGGTAAATACATCACCAAAATTAAGAAGCGTGTTGTACCGACTCCCGACTCAAGAGGAGTTTAAAATTATAGTATGGTCTTGGTGTCACATATACCTATGTGCGCAATGGTACGAACACTTAGGCCCTAATTAAAGATAAGATATGTTAAGGATAAAGAATGTTCATAAAAAAGTATAACTGGATTATGCATTTTAGTGAATGTGCATGTAGGCTGTGTTGGGATTTAATGGGCGTAAGCTCACTTAGTATTTCATGCTGTAAGTATTCCCACTAAAAGGTCAGAATAAATTCACTGATGAACTGGCAAATGGATATAAGTAATGTGTAGGATTGGGTATAGATGCCGCCACATACATATATCCGCTATAATATATCAAGTTATTTTAAAGCGCGTTGTATAAAGCTATAACATAGTTAAGTAAGACAAAACTTCTCTCGAGAGTATTTAGCAAACAATATTGTAAAAGAAAGTTTATTCATGTGTTTGTATTCTAAAGGTCGCTAAAATCCACGTGTAATATAATTTAAGAAATAAAAAAATAAAAATATTCCTAAGCTTTTCATCTATACGTAAATAAAAAAAAAAAAAGTGTTTTATTATAGCCAAAAAAAGACGAGTTGTGACAGTTGGTATCAAAGCAAAAATCCTGTCATCCTACTGCATATTGACATCTGCTCAGTAAGATAGTTTAATTTTTAGCATAGAAAAAAATTAAATTATGATTCTATGTAAGAACGTGATGCTGATTAAAACAATAAAAATAGTATATGGCGGAGCCGCACAACAATCATGATGTAGAGGCGGACCAAAGAGCAAGCATTACCTTCCGGGAGATGCCTCTGCGCTACTTTGACAGTCAACGACCAATGGCCTTGACGGAGCGGTTCCACGAGATGGAAGTGATTTTCGAGACTTGCCATATCCCATCGCATCTACAAGTCCCACTAGCCTCGGGACGACTACAAGGGAAAGCACTAGAATGGTGGATAAGGCTAGGACCAGAATAGCGGCAACCTAACTAGGAAGAATTTAAAATGCAGATCTCAAAAGCATTTTCTCCGTTACCACCCGCCAACCACATACTAGTTCAGGTTAATCCTCATATTTGGGCGGATTGGCGTCATCGACTCTACATACGTATAGAACCGATGTGGGGTAGGTATGTAGAAGAATTTGTGGGCATTATTTAATGAGATTCTATCAGACCATGATACCTTTGATTCCGCCTAAAATACCACTGCGACGAATTTTGTTACCTTATATGAGAGACCTTCTCGATGTAGTACAGCATCAGATGCAATACCTAAGAGATTTCCTTAACCTAAACGATTTTATTACAAAAGCATTGTAAACTGAGCAAAACGTGGCCGCGTCTTTAGAGAATCACCCAATGGAAATAGAAGATGATGATGAAGATGACGATGGTGATGATAACGACGATGATGATGAAGAGTTGAAATTTATTCCAGTACCTCCTGAACCTATCAATACTAATGACGATGAGTCTACGGATTCTAGCGAAGAGGAGTACCTTAAGGAGGATCCTGACAATAGCGATAAGTCAGGCGTGGAATCAGAGTAGGGAAACAATGAACCTATGAATACTTTTATGTATTAAAGTATGTAGATGTATGACTAGTACAGTTTTGGCTTTATTGATCTTGTATACGAGTGTTTGTCCGATAAGTGGTACCCATCTCAACGGTGGGGTATATGTTAACCAAAAGAGATAACTGCTTTCGAAAACGATATAAACAGTTTATGTAAGCAAGGAAAGTAAGTATGTATGTTAGTTATTTATGTAATATTTTGAGAATGAAAAATGTAAAAGAAAAGGAAAGAAGTTAATGAAATAAAATATATGAGATGAGATATTAAGTTTATGTTAATGTTCATGTTTGCATGTATTTATATTACTTGAAAAAAAATTTAATAAATACTATTAAGTTAATAGTATGTGGTGATGTAATAACGAAGTGATACGATAGGCATATAAAATATTTATCGATGGTTGCTACACACGGAGGACCTGCGAACCCGAACCTGATGGCCATGATCGCTGAATTGCAACAAAAAACTTTGAGCCCAAGAGTTAAAAATGCAAGGATTAAGAAAGCAACTAACCAGAATCCCGTACCACCAGCACGTGCGAACTCTCCAACCCCGATACCACTGCCTCAGCAAGCAGAACCAGCTGCTTCGGTAGTACCTGCTACTGAATTTTATAAAAGATTCCAACGGATGAAGGCTTTGAAATTTGACGGATCTACAGACCCACTAGAAGCCGATGATTGGCTTACCGGCATAGAGAGGGTTCTAAAATTTATAGGACTCAGTGATCGCGAGAGTTTTATGGGCTTCATTTTCTCTCTGAGGATGCAAAGAGATGGTGAAAGTCAATTGAACATAGAAGGAATGTAGACGAAATAACTTGGCCAGATTTCGTGGAGGAATTTGGAAGGGCTTATTTCAATGTGGAAACAATGGCAGTACAGCAAAAAGAATTTAACAACTTCCGACAAGGCAATATGTTAGTGGCCGACGCTGTGAAGAGATTCAATCAATTAGCACGTCTTTGCCCCGAACTGGTATCGACTGATCGAAAGTGGATAAGAAAATTAATGCGAATGTTCCGAACCAACATTGCCCTTATATTGATAGTGGGGGGCAAACTCCTAAAGATGTGGAGGATTGTATCGAACGGGCTACTAGAGCTAAGTTTAAAATTGCACGTGATAAGGAGGAGAGATAGAAAGAATTTTTAAAGTTCAAAAGAAGGAAAAAGCTTTTGCCAAACAAAGTCAAGCCTTGCAAGCAAAAGGACAAAGAAGCCTCCCAAGTCAAGGGCAGTCATAGAGTCACCTAACCGAACATAACTGCAGTAGCAATAATAAAAGAAAATAGAATGTGAACAATCCAAAGAATCAGAAAAGTAACCCCAGAAGAGGATTAATGATGGAGGGAATAACCAAACTCTCTGCGGTCAATGCAAGTAGAGTGCAAAGCTGGCACTAATAAGTGTTTCATCTGTAGCAAAGAAGAACATTGGGCCAGAAACTATTTTTACAATCCTTAAAATCAGAATAATAAGAGTCAGCAAAGGCCCCAGGAACTCAACTTCATGCAATCTAAGCGCAAATTGAAGTGCTAGCATCAATTAGGGACATTTAGAAGCTCCTGAACCTAGTGGACAAATTTATGACTACACAAAGAAAGAGGATGATGCATGAACTTTAACAGTGGTAACAAGTCAGTTATCTATTGCCAACACTGATGCTTATGATTTATTTGATTCTAGAGCAACACATTGATTCGCATCACTTAAGTTTGCTAAACAGATAGAAAATGAAGGGGATAGGATAAAACAGATTTTTAAAACTGCACTTCCCTCTAGAGAGGTATTAAGTTTCGATTATCGGTTACGTCATATACCCATCATCATTTGCAGAAGGAAATTGTATATCGATTTAATAATAATCAATATATAAGATTATGACGTTATCTTGGGAATGAATTTCCTGGAAAAATACACCGCTAAGATTAACTGCTGACATCGTAAGGTTACATTTCGACCTTCTAGAAGTGAGAAGTTCGTGTATTCAGGGAAGATTCCCAAGGCCCCAAAGGCATTAATTTCGGCGTTGAAAGCAAAAAAGATACTAGAGTAGATGCACCAGTTATCTGGTGAATTTAGTAAATAAAGATCATGAAACTAAATTAGGACCGGAGAATATCCCTATAGTAAAAGAATAAGTTGACATATTCCTACACTAACTACAGACCTTACCACCAGAGCAAAAAATTTCATTCGAGATTGAATTGACTCCTGGTACAGCTCCAATTTCGAAGGCACCGTATCGTATGGTTCCAAGACAACTCAAAAAGCTTCAGGTCCAATTGCAAGAATTTCTGGACAAAGGGTTTATTCGACAAGTCACTCTCCATAGGGAGCACCCGTTTTATTCATCAAGAAGAAAAATGGAACCTTACGGATGTGCATTGATTACCGAGAACTGAACAAAATTACGATTCAAAACAAGTATCTATTTCCAAGGATTGATGATTTATTTGATCAATTGAAAGAAGCATCAGTATTTTCAAAAATTGACCTATGCTCTTGCTATCACCAGCTCCAACTTAAGGAGGAGGATGTGCCAAAAATAGCATTTCGAACGCGTTATGGACATTATGAATTCTGCGTTATGCCATTCGGATTGACTAATGCCAAGCAACCTTTATGGATCTTATGAACCAGATTTTCAAGGATTACCTCAATAAATTCATTATCGTTTTCTTCGATGATATTCTCATTTATTCAAGAACGCTGGAGGAACATGAGAAACACTCAATGGTTGCACTACAGTTGTTAAGAAAGCATCAATTGTACACCAAATTTTTTAAATGTAAATTTTGGTTGAAAAAAATTCATTTTTTAAGACATGTGGTGTCACGAGATAGAGTGTTTATCGATCCTACCAAAGTTGAAGCAGTAAATAAGTGGCCTACAGCAAAAAGCATTACCGAAATTAAGAGTTTCTTCGATTTAGGGGGCTATTTCTGACGTTTTGTAGAAGGATTCTCTAGACTCGTAGCATCGATTACGGCTCTTACACGGGAAGCAACAAAAATATTAATGGACTAAGAAGTGTAAAAAAGCTTTCAAGAGTTAAAAAAGCGACTCTCAAGTGCACCAATGCTGGCCATACCTGATCCGAACCTAGAAAATTTCGTGATCTATAGCGATGCATCAAAGACGGGCTTGGGAGCCGTACTAGGATTTGAAGATTCTATTAATAGCGGTAAGGTATCCAAACTAAAGAAGTCGCTATATGGACTTAAGCAATCACCTAGAGCGTGGTTTGATCGATTCACGAGGGTAGTTAAAATGCAAGAATACTCTCAATGTCAGGCTGATCATACTCTGCTCATAAAAAGATCATCTGAAGGTAAGCTGGCTATTTTAATTGTCTATGTTGATGACATTATAGTCATAAGAGATGATGATGATGGAATTAAAACACTGAAGAATCTTCTTGCCAAGGAATTCGAGATTAAAGACCTTGGAAATCTCAAATATTTCCTCGGCATGAAAGTAGCAAGATCTAGGGAGGGTATCACGATTTCACGAAGAAAATGTCCTTGATCTATTGAAAGAGACAAGAATGATGGGATGTAAACCTGCTGAAACTCCAATTTTGAAAACAGAAACATTGATTTGAACATGTAAATGCCTCGTGCGTATTTCCAATGGTAGACGTTTTTCAATATGAAATATAAACTTCCTAAAAGAACAAAAAATAATAGTAATAATAACAAATGCCAAGGAAGATTACACTCAAAGCAAAGATAACTGAAAAAAACGACAACATTCTTCCAAGAGACTGGTTAAAAGATAAGAAAGACACAACACTAGCCTTAAAAATTAAAAATTGAGGACAGAATCTACTGCCTATATAATAGTTCAACCGTTCATAAAATCAACAAGTACAAAGAAAAAAATTATATATTGAGCTTGTTATGTGCTTGGACAGTTATTCACGTACCTCTCTTAGCTTTCCAGCAATATCATCAAGAAAGTCTGAATCAGGATGAACTATAACCATCTCCCTGAAGTTTTCACAAAAATAGCGGGGGAAATGAAAAAAAGAGTTGTTGAGGCTTACGATGAAATGAGAATATAAAGTGAACAAACAGTTAAAATACAAATAAATGAAACAAGGCGACAATGCCAAAATAGCACACCTCAGGGGTGTTTTAAGAGGCTTGTTGTAACGTTCCCTAATGTTACGGGCAAGGTCAATAATCGTCATCATCCTTGAAACACTTTGTTCAATTCGTTCATCCCTCTAAAATGGCATTAAAGTTCGACAATAAGTATTTACAACATTCTAAAAATGAAAAATATAATAATTACAAAAATATATAAGTGCAGACAAGCAGCTTGAATTAAGGCTACATTGTGTCAGACTATAGTTACAAAACAGATACATTTCCCCGTGATTTAAGAATTATTTGCTGAAAGGAAATAGGAATTTCTCATCGTGGACAGGCCAGACTGATTCAAGGTTGAACAACTATTTATAGGCTTCATCACTAATTTTTTCCCAATATGATAAAAAAATAAAACCTTGCGTATATAATAGAAGAACACAAGACCATGCAGAAACAAGGTGTCCACTAGCAAAGAAAAACATAAACAATATGACAAAAATCAGTAAAGTTTAATAGAAAGTTTCTGCCAGGGCAAAGAAATTGCATCCATACCTTTCCTTCTGCTACAGGAAAACTGCAAAAATGAATGCTTTCCTCTGAATCATTAGAAACCCTTCGCATGTTTTGATAAAGAACCTCGGTGAAGAATGGTGTGAATGGAGCCATGACTTTACATGACACTAGAAGGACCTGAAAGCATGAAAGAAAACATACAGAAATGTTAGACAACTAAATGTGATGAAAGATGCCTCTTTTTTGTTTCTGTAAGTAACAGAAGATGCCTCTTTAGTAGCTGAAGACTTATGAAACATATCATAGAGCAAACGAACAATAACAACTATCCTAATTGGTTGCAAAAGTAATATGTAAAATGTCCTAGGTTAAATTTTAATTCTTCTAAAAATAAAATGCAATATGCAGCCAGCGGAGAATGGAACAACAATATGATAAGACACAAGACAAGAATAAACATATCAAGTGTGGCCGCCAGCTACAGATTTTGTGGACGTCGAAAGTTGGAAAATTAATTGGGACAGTAATGCCAAAACTATGGTGCAGTTTAGACCATCAAGTAAAAAGTGACAAGAGAGAAGCAATTACAAGAACTACAACATCAGCAATAAGGATGAAACATTGAATCAATGATGTTGGTCAGATAATGGCATTCACTAAATTTCCGAACACAATTTATGAATTTCATACATTGTAAAGAGTAGACAATGCAATCCTACAATCTTCTTCTCCAGTACGGCCTTTCAGTCTCTTGCGGTTGAACCTCACATATATGTTTGTGAGGTTATCAAGAAACTTCAAAAGATATGGAACCACCTGCAAAAGTAATTATAAGCATTGTCAGTATGGAGAAAAGGTACTATTATCAGAATCAGAAGAAATTAATAGAGGGAAAAGAACAAAAATAAAAGATGCTTGTTAAGGCGAGACAGGTGTCCCACAAGATATGAACAAGTTCTTTCACAGTGAGATGCAGAAGATTCCACAAGTCAAACAAGCTATGCTAGTAAAAACATCAGGTCACTTTATAGTAAAGATTTCATTTTATTAGCGTTGAATAATGATAACAATTAAAAGAATGTCTCATTAAAGCTGTTTCCAAAGAGTAATGCTGATGCAGTGGAATGGTGTTTGAAATTAAAATGAAAATTGACAACCATTCAAAGGAAATTTGTCTGAAACTTAATTCAAAAAGCTGATCTCAAACTACAGATTTTGGATTTCAAAAAGACAAATCTAAACTAGAAATGGGAAACTAAACCAAACAAGAAACTTAGCAAATTACCAAGGATTTTTTTTACTCCGCCAATGTTTATCTCCTTATGCTTTACATTGCGGTCCCTAGCGTTCTATAGCGGCTGAAAACAGTGATAGAGAGCTAACCGTGTAAAGACGATAGGCATTCATCTCTTGTTGCACAAAATAAACAAGACTCTGTGTAGCAGAGTTGATCCATTGGTCAAGAACATTGGATGACTTTTCAAGGGTGGCCTGATCAATGGGCGTGAATGATCCAGACCCCTCAACCTCGAGTCTCTTTGCATTCTGAACAAGGAACCTATACGCATTGTACCAAGGAAGGAACACGTCCTTAACCTGGAAAGAGTAAAGATACAGTGAGAACAAGAAACATATGCGTATCCTTCAAAGGTAACAAGAAAAGGCCAAATACTTTTATGCTTTGTTCAGTAAGAGGGAAAGATTATAGGAAGGAAAGGCAGAACATGCACGTTGGGGAAAAGCAAAGGAAGGAGATAAGCTTCCAAGTTTGAAAGGACCAAAGTTAAAGTCCTATGGAAGCTTTTGAATCCCTCACCCAATGCATTCCCTCGTCTCATCCCTCCTAACAAACAACCACGAGTCCTAATATTCATCCTCTATCTTCCATTGTACCCTCCTACAAAACAAGGTCTCAAGAAGACTTAATAAAGTCTTGCAAAACTCCAAGGGGAAAAGCCCAGAACAAAAGATCAAGTAAAAATACTCACAACACCATAGACTCCTTCCTTTTTAAAACGCAATGTCTCTGCACGTACAACAGGTGAGTTTATGAGGTATAACCGTAACGCATCCTGCACAGAAATATTGCAGCATAGACTATTTGTTTGTAAGAAATAAACTTTTAACAAGACATTAAAATTCAAACTTTATAAAGCATAAATAAAGTGGAAAAAACGTAATAAAGAAAAACTTAGTACAGTGAACTTACAGCTCCATAATCATCAATAACCTCCATTGGAGAGGGATAATTTCTTAAACTTTTACTCATCTTTTTTCCATCCTCAGCTAAGACTAGCCCATTACAAATGAGATTCCTAAAAGCAGGTTTTCCAAATAATGCAGTAGACAACACCATGAGAGTGTAGAACCTGCACAATAAAAGTAGAGAAATGAAGACCCACGACTCTCCAATAAATATATGGAGACATCAACATCCTTATGTTAGCCATGATTCAGAAAGTTCCAACAACTGGAAGCACTCTTAAATCGGGAAAGTACGGAAAATACATATCCAGGAAACAAAATATCTCACCATCCACGAGTCTGGTCTAGTCCTTCAGCCACAAAATGCCCCGGAAAGTTGTTCTCAAAGAGTTTAACGTTCTCAAATGGATAATGGATATAAGCATAAGGCATGGATCCACTCTCAAACCAACAATCAAAAACCTGGAAATCTAGAACTCTTCATCAACAATCAAGGCTTTGGCCAAATTTTATTTCCTCTTTTTTTAAAAAACAAAGAAAAGAAAGAAAGAAAGAAAGAACGGAAGGAAGAGCTTTTTCAAAAACATGTAAGAAATAGAAAGAATATGTGAAAGCCAAGAGGGACGATAAGCTAGTTATAGGCAACGAACTAAAATAGAACAGAGAGGAAAGGAAATTATTCAATAATCAGAATTCATTTAGCAAAATCCATAAATTGAATATAACAACATTAACAGTAGTCATAGATAACCATGTTAATAGGAAGATGAAGATAAACTCAAATGAACCTAGCCTGATACAACTTGGTTCAGATATGAACGCTAGATGTCAAGTATGTTTTCACTTGGAGTATTGTTTTCTTCTTAATCTTTTTTTTAAACAAGAAATAGAATATATTGAATATCAAAAAAGAATACCAAAAAAGGGAGAAAAGATTTCTTTAAAAAAAAGCTACAGAAGGGGAGCCCAAAAACCAAGTCTGAGAACATCAGACAACATCAGACTGCCGAAGTCTCTATCCCTGTATACCCACAAAGAAATTCAATATTCAATTTTTTTCGCACACAACAAAGCTATCTTCCTTAAAATCATAAAAAATCCTATGATTTGTTTCTAACCAAATACCCCAAAAAACTGCTAAAATGGCAACTCTTCCCAGATTTATCCCCACTAAGACTAAAATTAGACGAGGTAGGGAACTCAAACAAATCCTGTTGTAAGTAGCAAGAGCTAGAAGCCAACAAAAAACCCGAACTTCAGAAGGAACCCGGGTTTTCCAAATACTATTGAAGAAAGGAAATGGTGCAGTTGAAGGGATAGCTGAATTTTCTTCCTTAATTTCTACTCTTGGTAGGGTGTGTTTGACATGGGTATTGTAGATATTAGATAAACATTCTCAAAATCTTGATTCTTCTGGGACATTTTTTCTCTAAATAATTTTTTCGCAATTTTTGATTAATCATCTTATGTTTCCTAATTTTGGTTGGTTGTATTGGTTTATTCTGAAAGTGCATGTTCTCTTTAACATATTTGCATGGCTTGTAGCTCGTAAGAAAATTAATAAAATGAATCCTAGCCGTATCAGAAGCCTTTTTTACTTTTTTCCTCCTAAGTGGCGTGTTTTTATGCAAACGATGGTGAAATCTTGGCAATCTCTTTCTCAACATAAGCTCACCCATTCTGTGTGGTGTGATGTTCTAAAGGAGTTCAATTTAACATGGGTGATGCCAAAGAGCTGTGAGGAGACGTTAAAAGCTGCTTTACTGTGGTATTGTTCTCAAGTGTTTTTTGAAATGTTTTTGCATGTCTTTTGAGGTAAAAATTTTAAAAACACTCCCAGCACCTTTCCCTAAAATTCTCATTTCTCAAAAAAAAAACCATTTCGAAAACAATACCAAATAGATGTAAGCCATATGTTTTTTAAAACAGAACAAAAAGATTTTTTTTTTTTTAAAAAGGAATGGTGATGAATTAGAGGTTATGGGTAGGATTATGATATGGGTTTCTTCACGGGTTTATACTTTTAGAGGTTTTAGGAATTTTCCTAATCTTTAGTTTCTTTGGCACAGACAAATTGGATGTAGGTCTTTTTTACCCATTTTTTTCTTTTTTGTGGGCGGATTGCTCTCCTTTTTCCTTCTCTATTCTGTTTTCTAACTTCTTTCCCTTCCTTTTTGATCCTTTTGCTTTTGTATTTGACAACGGGATGGGCTAGAGTAGATTTCTCTCTCTCTCTTTATTGAAAAAAAAAAACACACACACACTCAACAAGAAATAAAAACAATATACAAGGGAAAATAGTATGACATACAGGAGCAAAGGACCAAAGGTATTCGCCAACTTTGCACAACTTTTATCCTTAAGATGGCTTTCCTTTTTTGGCTAGAAGGAAGGCTTAAAAAATTCTAACTTGGAATAATTTTAAGTTAAACGGCAGAATGTAGACCTAGATGAAACTATTCCTTCAAACAAAGCTTGTAATATAGGAAAGTGATGAAAATTGGAAGTGAAGATTAAAATCACAAAATCAAAAGGCTAGAAGCCTCTTATTTGAACAAACTAATACTCTTGTTAATAAGAACACTCCTATTTAACCCCATGGGGTTAAAACCCCACCATTCATAAAATAATGGGTCCCGGTCTTAAAAATACAGTATAAACTAGATTGCATCCCACCGTTTTGTGAGTAGTGGGGCTTAACCCTATGGGGATGAAAGGATTTTTCCATTAATAATGTTCTTGGAAGAAAAGATAACTCTAATAACTCTAATAAGCCACCCAAGTTCAGAGAGGAGATGAGGGATGAAGGTTATAACTAGAATACAAAAAACAAAGATTTTGAAACCTTACATCATCTATGCGCCGCAGAACACCAAACTCAGGACCACGGCTGGATGGAAGAGTGATGTGATCGATCTTGTGTCGATGCAGGTCAAATACCTGCGAAGATCATCAAAGATCAAAATAATAAAAGATTTTTATAGCGTCTAGATGATTCTCTGCATAAGCAGAAAAGGTAATATTAATTTCAAAGGTATTGAAGCAAAGCAACGTAGGAAAAAAAAAAGGCACTCAGCATTTCTACAACCCAGTAGGCACGGCCATGTACCAAGAAAATACCCAGAAAACTCATGGACATACACATACCTACACACATCCCTAACCTACAAGTAATGAGGGTTATGAAAATATGTTTTTCTTAATTCCTTATTTAACCCAAATAAAATTTTTCACATCTCTAAAAGTCAGGTTGAACGGACAAAACTAACACTTACATCAAAATTGGTGGGGAAAACTATGATTTCTGGAAAGTAGTTGATGAATATTATCAATTAATCAAACATGAGCCCATAGAATGTGAATATACAAAGTGTAAGCGTGTGAGAGAGTGCGTGCGTGTGCGTGTGTGTGTGTGTGTGTGTGAGAGAGAGAGAGAGAGAGAGTGAGAGAGAGAGAAAGGCTCAAACCTTGACACCAGAAAGCCTTTCAAGTTTCTCAATGGAATCCAAAACAACTATTTCCTCTCCATCCTCGCTGATCCACACAGGAAGAGGGGTACCCCAAAATCTACTTCGACTAACAGCCCAGTCTCTTGCATTTTCCAGCCAATTGTGAAAACGTTTTTCCTACATGACAAGTAAATTCCATAAGTACCACCCACATAAGAACTTCACCGACATCAGAATACCTGAACAAAGTTTAACGAGCAAGTAGCTTTTAGTATCCCTAAAACAGAATAATAGAAACAAAATAAAATAATGATTGTAAAAATCTAAAGATTTAAGTCTCTTAATTTTCAGATGCAAGAAAAGTCAGCATTCCACTAATTAATCCATACAATCACATGAATAAGTCATGAAATGAAATTCCTTATGAGGATTCCAACACAAATCCTCTTCATCGTTAAGCTTTATCTTCTATATAAACAAATCCTCAAATCAAAAAATCCACCCCCGCCCCCTAGGATAGAATAAGCCCAACCCGAGTAAACCAACAACCAACCCGATTTGGGCCAAACAACAAGCCCAATAATTCTAAAACCGAGCCCACGGGTTGGGCTTCGGGCTTAGGGAAGCGTAGCCCGATACAAGCCAGGCCAACCCAAAGGGGAAAAAAAAAAAGAAAGACCAAAAAGCTGCTCTCCCCAAGACTCGACTTCCAACCTCTTAAGTATTTAAGCGTGCCTTTCACCACTTCACTGATCTTTTTCCCTTGTCAACCCTCTCGTGTCTATTCCATATATTATAAACCGAACCAACCCAAATCGGGCCAAAACCGTTAGTGGGCCCCTATGTCAAGTCCCCACAACTTTTCACTTCTTTTGGCCCATTATTTCTACAAACTGAGTATGTTGGCCCGGCCCAAAATTATTTCCTCACCACACCAACCCAAACTATGTAAAGGCCTACCCTTGAGCTTCCTATAAAGGAACAAACACCAGCTCCCTATTCTGGCTTTCCAATTTAAGTTGACACTCATTTGGCAATTTCTATGGAAACAATACATGGACTTAACTTTTGTCAAACCTAAAAGGTGCAAATTAATGAAGCTTACAGGCACCCCAAAGTACTTCAATTTGTGCAAATTCAAGTCAAAACAATAGGCTCGGCATCATTTTTCAACCTATTATAAGTTCTACAAAATAAGAGTTTAAAATAAATTTTGGCTAACAAGAGAGGGGTGCTAGAAGACATTAATCACTCCAATAGAGTTTATAAAGGTATAGATTACAGCTAATTCCTGTCAAGCGCATTCATTTTTTGGGAAGCTCTGGGATATTTTAAAGATATGGGATGCAGAAATGTTAAAATTTAGGCAATCAACTCACAGGCACCCTTAAGGATTTCAATTTGTGCAATTTCAAGTTAAAACAATAAGCTCAGAGTCATTTTTCAGCCAGTTAGAAGTTATACACAATAAGAATTCAAAATCAAGATGACAAGAGAGGTCAAGAAGACATGTGTCACATCAATAGAGTTTATCAAGGCAAAGATTACAGCCAATCCCAAAAAAGTACATTCATTTTTTTGTCTTCCTATGCTAAGCTGCTTTCTGCGGCCAACCACATATTATAAAAACACGCACACGCACACAATGCAATAAAAAATATAATAAAACACATCTAACTTAGTATAAGATGTTGTACCTTCACAAAATCAGGAACCCAATATGTCTGCTTGTTGTTTTCTAACAATTGATCTTTTAATTTTTCCACCCGAATAAACCTAGAAAGAAACAATAAAACTCAATTAGGCTCCGACTAATCATTGGAATTAGGATTAAAAAAAGGCACAAGAAGAAAAAGTAAGCATAAAAGGTAATTTATGAATAAAAAATTGTTGACTATTCAAAAAGATACACCAACGAAAACGAAATAAGTTGCTATTGCTGCAAAATAAGCATGTAAAAAGGAAAAGGCACGTCCAATAGCTGCGGAATTGGATTGCCAGAAAATATATGAAAGAAAGCACATTATAATGACACAAACAAAGCCAAATAGATCAGCATTCATGATTCAAAATTTTTTTTTTTTATAATAACATTCATGACTCATAATTGAAAACACGTTCTTGAAAAATATGTACTCATCCATGTCAATAGGATTCAAAATTGGACACTTTTTCCAAAAACTCCACTAAAGGTTCCATTACTTTCTCAAGTCTCAACCACACTCCATACTTCTACCGTTCTACCATCTATTGGCTCCTAAGCCAGACTCCCCATAATGTTCAAATAAATGAACAAGCATAATAAAATATACTTACCAGCTTGGAACAGCTCTATAAATTAGAGGAGTTTTAGATCTCCAGCAAAACGGATAAGAATGGGTAAGTGTTCCAGTCTTGATGAGCCTTCCCTTTTCCTAATAAATAGAAAGGTTGACATTACTTAAAGAAAACGTACAGTAAACACCTAACAGGATGATGGCCATAGATTTTGACGTGGCAACCATCATACACGAAAACTAAACAGGGTAAAGGAGAATTAAAACTGTACAGAAATTACCATATCAATCCTTATCTCCGATGATTTCTTCTATTAAAACACTCCAATCAATCATTCTATAGAACATACCTTTACTGCTTCAATAATATCTTTATCTGCATCCTTGACATAGCGCCCACTGAAATCCGTAATCCTTGAAGTAAAGCAGCCATCGTCATCAACTGCTACGATCAGGTTCTCCCCCTGCAAGCCAAAAAGACATGGACAAATTTAAAATAAACAATGGTCTAGCCATGAGCAAATGCATAGGGACATAATTGAAGTTTTTGAGCTTGTTTGCATAAAAAACTTGGCCTATCATAACTTTGAAATAGAACATTCTAAAGGGAAATAAATTTCAGATGAAACAGAACATGAAATGGGCCTGAAAATTCATAATATAGATAGGTCCCCTATGCTGAAGCTGTAAGCAACAACCTTCTGATGGGAAAAAAAAAAAGCACCAAAGGCCCAAAACCACCATAGTGAGACAAAAAGAAATAAAATGATGGTTTCTTTTGCTTTCTTTCTTTCTTTCTTTTTTTCTTTTCCTTTTTTGAGCTAAAGATTTTAAGAAAAGAAAAATACACTAATTTGAATGGAAAACAAAAGAGAATTATAAGTGTTTGAAGATCCAAAATGATATCCCAGACTTAATTCAGTTTCAGAATCCGCACACTCCAGACAATGTAACAAGATTCAGTTGTTGAACTACAGCTGAATCGCCAAACAATTTCTGCAAGTCATAACGTTTTAAGGGATACCTTAAGTTATTAACAAAATCAATCAGCCACTAGATTGAAGCTAAGAAAGGAGAAACATATGATACCCAATAATGACAAAGAAAAGATATAAATATAATACAAAATGATGTCAACAGAGCTGAAAAATGGGTATAGCAGTATTAAGTTTATCAAAATATCATAGTTGTGCAACAAGGAATACAAACAAGCCCCGCATGTTGCACCTAGAAACTTTAAGACTTTGGTTGTCTATGTGCATCCGGATACCAACCTTAGTAATAACCTGATTTTCCATGCAAACACGATAATCATCTTCCCCAAATGCAGGAGCACAATGGACTATGCCAGTACCACTACCATCCGTAACGTAATTGTCTGCAACAACTCTAAATGCAACTTCAGAGAACTCCGAAAAGTAATTGAACAGTGGTTCATACCTGCACAAGAGGGGGAAAAAACTTTACCTGTGAATAGCTATTCACTTAAACCCAAGAGTTTTAGGATATATGGCAAATATCAAAATCAAAATAGAAAAGAGAAATAATAGTAACAATCAGATGGAACTCAAAAACTGAAACTAATTGCATTCAAGGAGTGTAAAGAAGTGATCAAAGTGCTTACTTTGTTCCCACTAGTGAAGACCCTGTAACTTTTTCCAAAACCTCATAAGAATCCTCAATGTTTTCCTTCTTCCCACCTGATGATGTCTTAGTTTTTGCATTTGATTTCTTTGAATCATCAACAGATCCATTAATCATGCTTTGTTTAGGTTTCTCTCGAGGAAGTTCAGACAATCGAGATTCGGCAACTACAAGAACTTTTCCAGAATGCTTGTTACGAACCTGATGGAGTTCTATCCTTGAATTAGATACTCAAGTGATAAAGAGAAATTAAGAAATGCATGCATTACATTAAGTTAAATCAAAATCAACAATTATAAACATGAAATACGTTTGTTACATGGTTATAACTATTAGCTAATAAATTTGTTACATGGTAATTACAAGCATTTGACAATTACTGTTAGTAAACAGTCTTGATGAGTGAGTCTAAGAAAATGAAACTCGTGATTGATGTAACGTAAACCAACCTTAACATAAACAAAATTCGCATTAACACAAAGAGCAAGATTACTAGGAAGAGTCCATGGAGTAGTTGTCCAAGCCACAAATGCTGCATTTTGTGGATCACCGACAATTGGAAAAGCCACCATTATTTCAGGGTCAGGCACATCCTACATTACTCCAGTAAGATTAGATAAAATTGGAGATTAAGAAAGCAACCCAATTCACAAAAAGTAGTGGTTGAAGCCAACATAAGATCAAACCCAAGTATACCAATTGATTTGCACTTGCCGCTCAAGCCCATAAAGCAAAAGATGCAATATCAGTCATACCAATGATAAACAATTTCACTGAAATAAAAGGAACAGAAGTTGCAGACAACAAACCCTATAATCTTGACCAGCCTCAAAATTAGACAGTGGTGTCTTGCAACCAGTGCTGTATGGCATGACCTACAAAAAGAAAAGAAAATTCAAAATAGTCAATAATAGATAGATATTCTAAAAGAAGAAACTCCCAATCAAACCGCATATAAGGAAGAAATTAACAGTCATCAAAGAAAGATCTCTTGCATTCCACAAGACCACAACTATAATTCCTTCCCATGGGAAAAGGTACAGGTTTTAGTTGTAGACAGTGGCAAAGCCACGTGCCCCCACTCAATTTTTGAAGTATTGATTTCTTGCCCAAAGTTTTATTTGTACCCATGTTTTATACTAAAAATTATAAATGTGCCCCTACTAAAAAATTGAGATATATCACTGCACCCCCATTAAAAAAAAAAATTATGATTTGTGCTCCCACTTAGTAATCAAAACATATAACTATGTCTATATGCAATAAAAATATCAGTAACCTACTGACAAAAACTTATGGCTCTGCCACTGGTTGTAGATAGTTGCATTGCAGTTGGAACAAGTGCATTTATCTCACCAAAACTCCATGGACAAGTTGTCAACCCAATATGTCTTCACATAATTTCGACCGCACTACATTCACCCACCCTCCTCCAAATCAAATCCCATATTCCCGACAGATGCACCACTTTTCCAAAACTAATGAATTTCTTTTCAGTGATCTCAAAGCCTAAATCTTATTAATCCTCACCTTTTATAAGCTTCGTAAATGTACTTGTTGCGACTGCAATGTAACTACAAATCTAAGTCTTAAAAAAAAATTGAGAAACAAATTTCCCATTATTGTTTATCTACTTTTGCTCCACAAGCTAGTTAGAATACTCTCTTGCCTATCCCCAGTATTAAAAAAAAAAAAATGATGACCCAAATCAATAATGCGTTCAAAGCCTAATGAAAAATAACAAAATCTTTATTCTTTACTTAAACATTTTGAATAAATCGTTTAAAAAAACAAAAACAAATCACATTCTGAACCCAAAAGAAGAAGAAACAAAATAAGAAACCACTATCTAACCTTGAAACTCCTAAAAACCAATCAATACTTCTTATAATACAAGGCCTCTACTCTAAATCATCAATGCTTTCAAATCCCATTAAAAGACAAATCAAGGTCTAATATTTACTTAAAGAACAATCTAAAAATGAAAACATAATCATCGTCATCATCAGAAGCAAGTAACTAACCTTGAAACCCTTATAAACAAGTCCTTTATCATAAAGCTGAGCAAAGACCCACCAAACAGACTCCATAAACTTCAAGTCCATTGTCTTGTAATCATTCCCAAAGTCAATCCACCTCCCCGTCCTCGCCACGATCTTCTCCCATTCCTCAACATACCTCGTCACGATGCTCCTACACTCCTCGTTGTACTTGTCGATCCCCATCTTCAAGACGTCGCCGCGGCGGGTAATTCCGAGCTTCTGATCGATCTCGTTCTCGACGGGGAGGCCATGGCAGTCCCAGCCGAATCGGCGGGTGACGTGGTGGCCGGTCATGGCCTGGAATCTGGTGACCACGTCCTTGATTGTGCCGGCGAGGATGTGGCCGTAGTGAGGGAGGCCGGTAGCGAAGGGAGGGCCATCGTAGAAGACGTATTCGGGCTGGTTCTGGGAGCGAATGAGCTGAGTCTCGAAGGCCTTGATGTCGGACCAAAAGGAGAGGATTGTTTCTTCCTGCTTTGGGAAAGAGAAGTCCTTGCCCTCGCACACTTCCTCCATTGTTAGGGTTTCGAGGTTTAGGCTTTGGTTTTGGAGTGAAGAAGCAGGAAGAAGGAGGAAAATGGAAATGGAAAAGAGAAAACGAGGAAGATGGATTTTTGTTGCATGTGTTTGGAGTGCATTGAGGTCTTCCTTTCGGGTCTTTTACGCCGCTTGCCGAGAATAACCCTAACGCTCACGTCTCACCTGTTGAAAAAAATATGGTTAATATTCACCATATTATATGTTTTAGTTTTACAACAAACAAACATCTCCAGCGCTTATAAAAAGGAAATAAATCTTAAAAAACAATATTTATGAAAATTTCTTTAGACTATAAAGTGCTAAAAATATGATTGGAAATTTAGCTTAACCCTAATCTATACGTGAGACGGCCACGTATAATATGGAGAATATTATACATGAGACGGCCATTGGAAATATAGCTTAACCCTAATCTATACGTGAGAAACAAATTTCTTTAGACTATAAAGTACTAAAAATATACTGACTATAAATGTAACAAATTTGAATCTACACCTCGAAGTTCAAAAAAATTATTAAAAAATAAAAACAAAAAAAGATAGAAAATGAAAACGGCCATTGGCCATGTTAGTGGCCTGTCGAGTTTTCCTCGTTTTTTACCTTCTTTGAGATTTTGTTTTTTTGTTTCTCGACGTTAATAGTAGATTCTTGCTCTCAAAGAAGGATTTCTTGGTTATGGTGATAGTGGATGCGTTCGCGGTTGGGTTAGGCTACGATGTTGTTGTAAATTAAAAACCTTAATTCTCCTGAAAACGAAAAATAAATAAGAATGCATGAAATTTATAATGGTTCCCTCGAAAGGTATGTCCACTTTCAGCCACTGCAGAATAATTCACTATGATAATAAAGAAGTTTATAAAAAAAAGATTGCACTCTCTCAAGAATTTTTCTCTAGCCTATTTCACTCTAAATTTTGAGATACACCACACAAAAAAAAAAAAAAACCTATTTATATATACGTTCTTATAGAATGGGTAACAAACCACAAAAAAAGGCAAAAACAGAAGCCCTTAATGTGATATTTATTTTGATTCATAATTAATATATTTTGTGTGATATTTATTTTACAATTCCATAATTCTTAATGTGATGCCTGAGGGTGGGGTTCAGTAAGTTTTAGGTAAAGAAGTTGAAATTAAGGTAAATAAGGTAGATTGAACAAGGTAAATTAAGAAAAAGTAAATAGATAAAATGTATTTCTCATCCGAAATAAATATCATCGACGTCACCGTCATATGAATGCCACGAAGGTGAATGGTCGAGACGTTATTATCATTCACTGTCACGTGGATGCTTACCACGAAGGTGAGTAGGTAAATAAAATACCAATAACAAGAATAATGATACAAAAATACTAAAAATCATTGTCTTTAAAATAAATTAAAAACATACAACTGACAAAGACGGGAACAACATCAACGCTGACATCTGGACAAGTCATAGAGTATACATATCATACAACAGTCTTAGACAAAATATTATTTCTACACATAGAGCTAGGTTCGATCATCCTAAGATCTTCCTTCCTCTTTCAAACCTAGAAGGGGGACTTAAAGAAAAAACAGGAAAATGTAAGCAGAAGGCTTATTAGAATAATTAGTTAAAAACAAGTTGTTTAAAAATAGTGATAAAAAGCAGAGAATTGATCACAATTTGTTCTAATTGAAATAAATCTCAAAGTCTTAACATATCAATAAAAACACTTACTTGAAAGCAACTTGATAAATCATCTCCATATAGGTTTTCAAAATCGGAAAGAATATCAAAATATAATTCTTCAAAAATCAAGACAGAAATCATTCTTAAATGGAAACAAATAAGGAATAAACTTTGGCCAAAACAATTTAAAATGGGCTACCAAAGAATGGGGATAAAAATATCCTACCTTATTTGAAATCCAAAATGTTAGCTCCAACAAAATTTAACGTAAGCTCCAATCAACATTCAAGAGCTTAAAAACTGCATTTAAAATTAGAAATTACATTTAACAAATATCATTATGTTATGTCACGGCCTGAAGTACGGAAGGTGACGTGGGTGATTAATTAAGTTAATTAAGCCAAATTTTAATTAAAACACAAATTAAAGAATTTGATTAATTATGAAAAAACGTGACAATTTCAAACTTTTTAAAACGTTTATTATAATGATAAAGCATATAGGCAAAAAATAAAATAAAATAAAATAAGGAAAGGAAATACATGTTGGGTCCCACCGGGTCTATAACTTGTGCACACACATAGTAGCGACATAAATTAAATTTACAACTACAGTCCAATAAAAAGAAATTGATACAATACATGCCTTAATTAATTAATATAAATAACCTATTCGAGATTCTACTATTTGCGAGTCTGATCGGCGAACTCTCCGTCAATTCTAAGCCAAATTCCACCGAGAGGGGGAAAAGGGTTGAAAACAAATAAAAAGTGAACGAAAGGCTCAGTAGGACTATGCTTTAAAACATATAAATAATTCAAATATAAAATTTATCTTTCAAGAAAAAAAGTAAAAAATAGAATTAAGTAGATAAATTCATTTAAATTAATCTTATTAAAATCAATCGTCTAGAAAGTACCTTTTTATCTTTCTTGAGCAAACCATAATTATCACCACTGTAGTGGCCTGAGTTTTGGGACCTACTCCCAAAGTCGCATGCTACACGAGTCGATATTTGAATATGGCATCATGCTTATCTATGTATTTCTATAGTTATTAAAATCTCATTTTACTAAAGTATATTCATTTACATTCATTATGCGGTTCATTATGAAAATCACCTCATTCAACTGTTTATGAAAACAATTGATGAAAATCTTTCTAAACCCTTCATTAAAAACATTTTGAAAGAAATCATTTGGAGGCCAAAATCATTTAAAAACATGGCTACCAAAGAAAGGGATAGAAGTTGCCACGCCCTGGAATACGGGAGATGATGTGGTAAAATTAATTGAGTTAATTTAATAGAAATTTAGTTAAAAATTAGGTTTTAGAATCAATTTTATTAACAAAAATGTTATAATTTTAAAATCGTTTATTTAAAGCGAGCAGTAATAATATTCGACAAATAAAATAATAGAATAAAATAAGCGATAAGGGGATAATAAAATAATAAAATAGAAGGTGAGACGAGAATGGGTCCCACTGACCCACTTCTTGTGCACACACACAGTACTGATAATATATTATTACAACCACAGTCCAAATAAAGAAGAAAAGTTAGAAAATTACATGCCTTGATTTATATAATTCAAATAACCTACTTAGTCCCTTTACTGCCCGTGAGTTCTGTCCATGGATTCCTCTTCAAACCTAACCTGAAATCCACCTAAGGGAAAGGTTTTTAAAACAAATAAAAACGTGAGCAGAAGGCTCAGTAGGACTATAATTTGAAAATATTTAATTTTAAAAGAAATTTCATTATTCAAATGAATATATAGAAAACGAACTAGAACAAATAAATAAATAGATGAAAATTTAATAAAAGTTTTATCTTACCAAAATAGTTTAATTGGTGGACCAGAAAGAATAACATTTTCTTTTCCTAGGCAAACCATATGTAAATCACCACCATAGTGGCCCAACAGGGTTTCAGGACCTGCCTCCTAGGTCGTGCACTATACAACCCGATCTCTGATATGGCATCATGCACTACATATATATATATATATTTTATATATCTTTTCATAATTATTAAAATCTCTTTTTACCAAATATAATCATTTACATTCATTATGAGGTTTATTATGAAAACCACCTCAACCTATTGTTTATAAAATCAGTCAACAAAAATATATTTTCAACTAATCATTTGAAAACTTTTTGTTAAAAATTCATTTGTAGCCAAAACATTTGAAACTAGCTACCAAGGAAGGGGTAGACATCCTACCTCGACACTCGTATTGATGTCTCATACCGTAATCTCGGTTCGCTATACGTTAGCTCCGTGGATCCACGTACAACCTTAAATGGAGCCTAGATCTATTAGTATCTAGCGTGAGATATACTATGTTACTAAATCATCTCATGGTGTCCTAGTGTGCTATTTAAGTTTATAAAATCATTTTATAAAGTTGGAATTTAAATCAAGGTTCAAAACGGTGAAAACGGGTGAAAAATTATAAAATTTCACCATGCTCAATAGGCCTGCCGATCGCCCTAGTTCGGTTGGCTGAACTACACAGTTCGGCCTGCCAAAAAACCAAGTCTGATCGGTAGAACTTTTCCAGGTTCGGCTTGTTGGTCGGATGAATCAAGCCTGCCGAACACTTGAATCCTACCTACCGAACACGAAGTTCAGCCTGTCAATTTGGAAAAATTTCAGAACTTTCCAAGCACAAGTCTCAGCCTCCCCGAGCCCAAATCTTTAATTCTAACATGTTTTCTCAGTTCTCTAGCATGGGTAATGATCATAATTGATAGAAAAATATAGTAGATTACTTTTTAATGCTTTAAAACAAGTTTTAAACAAAATTTTTAAATAAATCCAAAAATAGCAAAAAATGGAGAAAAATAAAAAATCTTGATTTAAATCCGTTTTTGATGAAACGAAGTTTGTATTCTAGTTATTCTAAGTTCATCTATAGATTGAAGGTTTTCTAAGCTTCGAAAAGCTTAGATTTCGAAATGCAAGAAAAATTAAAAAAATTTAAAAAGTTTTAAAAATTTAAAAACTAACATTGGATTAAGCTTTGAATCGAGTTTGTGGTTGCTCAATCGCGTTCTCGAGCCTTCAATCCACTAACCCAAAGCTTGGAATTGATTTTGTTTCAAAATTTTTGAGAGAGAATGAGAGGGAGAGCGAGAGATACCGAGAGAGAGAGTGAACGGGAGAGAGAGGAAAGAGAGTAAGTGAGAAAGAGAGAAAGAGAGAAGGAGAGTGAGGTTTTTTATAAAGAGAAGGGAAGCAGTTTTCAATACCACGTCTAGCACGTGGTTTTCCAAAGTGGGATGTGTTAGTCATTTGACAAATTATTTTGTTTCAAAAATTTAAAATTACAATTAAAATAGTCAAGAGTAATTAAAAATCATTAAAATAATAAAAAAAACATAAATTTAGAAATTTCATAAAATGATCAAATTAAGTTTAAAATACCCATTATGGCACAATAATCCACCACTTTACACATTAATAACATTTAATTAATTTTGGGGTGTTACAACTCTCTACTCCTAAAAGAAATTTCGTTCTCGAAATTTACATATCGATTTAAAAACAAAACAAATGCGGATACAACTCCTGCATACTCGACTTTAATTCCCAAGTGGCTTCATCAACCCCATGATGCTGCCACACAACCTTAACTAACGAAATCTCATGACGGCGTAAACTAATTACTTTACGATCGATGATCTGGATCGACACTTCTTCATACATCGTGTCTTCCTAAATCTGTACGTCCTAGCACAAAACGATCTTATCCTGCTCTGGTGGACACTTCCGAAGCATTGACATGTGAAATACGTCGTGAACATACAAAAGTTTCAGAGGAAGGTTGAGTCGATAAGCAACCACACCCACACGTTGAATAATTTCGAAGGGTCCAATATATCTTGGCGCGAGTTTTCCTTTTACTCTGAATCGCGAAATGCCTTTGCGAGGTGATACCTTCAAGAGAACAAAGTCTCCAACCTCAAATTCCAAGGGTCGATGTCTTCTATCTGCGTAACTCTTTTGTCGACTCTGAGCTGCTTTCAATCGGTCTCGAATCACAACGATCTTTTCATTGCTATCGCAAATCACATCTATCCCAAGAATAACTCTATCTTCTGGTTCGGCCCAACATACCGGCGATTGACACGGTCGTTCATATAGCGCTGCGAATGGTGCCATACCAATACTCGATTGATAGCTATTATTGTATGCAAATTCTACTAGATGCAAGTATTTCTTCCAGTTCCCGCCGAAGTCTAATGCGCACGCACGCAACATGTCTTCGAGAATCTAAATAACTCGCTCAGATTGTCCATCAGTTTGAGAATGAAATGACGTGCTAAAGTTCAATTCTGTACCCATAGCCTCCTAAAAGCTCCTCTAGTAATTGGCATTAAACCTAGTATCCCTATCTGAGGTAATGGATAAAGGAACTCCATGCAGTCTTACCATGTTCTGCAGATACAATTCCTTAAGAATCCTGCTCGAACATGTCGATCTGAACGGAATGAAATGAGCTGACTTCATCAATCTATCGACCAAGACCCAAATCGCATCGTGCCGTTGCTCCGTCGTTGGCAATCTGGTAAGAAAATCCATCATGATATGTTCCTATTTTCACCCTGGAATAGGAAGCAGTTGAAGCTGACCTGCTAGCTTCTGATGCTCTGCTTTCACCTAAAGACAAGTCGTACATTTGGCCACGTACTCCCGAATATCATTCTTCATACCTCTTTGCCAATATTGCCTCTTAAGATCATGGTACATCTTCATACTTCCTAGATGAATGAGTGAACTAAGACTTATGAGCTTTATCCATAACAGCCTTTATTACTTCTGCGATTGCTGAAACTGCTAGACGCTCCCTGAAGTACAACGATCCATCCGCACGTATCCTCCATTCTTCAAACTGCTCTCTGTTCTGAATTCACATCCAGATTCCTTGAAGATGCTGGTCTTGCCACTGATTCTACTTCACCATTTAAACAAGAGCTGGGGTTTAGCCCAACACACCGGTGACCGACACGATCGTCCATATAGTGCTTCAAACAGTACCATGCCAATGCTCGATTGATAACTGTTATTGCTTACGAACTCCGCCAGATGTAAATATTTCTTCTAGTTTCCACCAAAGTCTAACGTACAAGCACGTAACATGTCTTCAAGAATCTAAATAACCGGCTCAGATTGCCCATCGGTTTGAGGATGAAGCGCTGTGCTATAATTCAAATCTGTACCTAAAGCCTCCTGAAAGCTTCTCTAGTACTTAGCATTGAATCTGGTGTCTCTATCTGATGTGATGGACAATGGAACTCCGTGCAACCACACTATGTTCTGCAGGTACAATTCCCTGAGAATCCTCCTCGAACATGTTAATCTGAACAGAATGAAATGCGTCGATTTTGTTAACCTGTCAACCACGACCCAAATTGCATCATGTCTTTGCTTCGTCCTCGGCAATCGGGTAAGGAAATCCATCGTGATATGTTCCTATTTCCATCCTGGAATAGGAAGCGACTGAAACTGACATGCTGGCTTCTGAAGCTCAACTTTTACCTGAAGACAAGTCGTACACTTAGCCACATATTCTTGGAAATCCTTCTTCATACTTCTCCACCAATATTGCCTCTTTAGATCACTATACATCTTTGTGCTCCTTGGATGAATAGCGACCTGAGACTTATGGGCTTCATCCATTACGACCTTCATTACTTCTGCGATTACTGGAACTGCTAGGCGCTCCCTGAAGTATAACGACCCATCGGCACATGTCCTCCATTCTTTAAATTGCTCTTCGATTTGAATCCTCGTCCAGATTCCCTATAGATACGGATCTTGCCACTGATTCTGTTTCACCATCTGAATTAGAGCTGGAGTCATCTCCATGTGATACATCGAAACTCGTTCATAGTCTTCATAATGCTGTAGCCCTTACTCGCTCACTGTTGCATCTTTTTTCCAATCTTCAAGAGCCAAACAAGCGAGAATCCCTGAAGACTTCCTACTAAGCGCGTCTGCAACTACATTAGCTTTCCCGAGATGGTACTGCAGCGCGAAATCATAATCCTTCATGTATTCCATCCACCTTCGCTGCCTCAAGTTCAAATCCCTTTGAGTGAACAAATACTTCAAACTCTTGTGGTCGGAGAAAACCTGAAATGTCGCCCCATACAAATAACATCTCCAGATCTTCAGCACATAAATCATTACTGCAAGCTCTAAGTCATAAGTGGGGTAGTTCCGTTCATGTGGTCGTAGCTATCTCGATTCGTACGCTACCACGCCTCCATGTTGCATCAACACGCACCCAAGTCCGCGTCCTGATGCATCTATGTAAACTTAATACGGCTCTTTACTATTCAAAATAATCAAAACTGGAGCTGTAGTCAACCGATTCTTTAGTTCTTGAAAAGCAAGTTCACATCCTTCATCATACTCAAACTTGACATTCTTCCTGATCAGTCTTGTCAGAGGCGCTACTATCTTCAAAAAATCCTTTATAAATTTCCTATAATGCCCTATAAGTCCCAAAAAGCTCAAGATTTCTGCCACATTCCTTCGTTGTTCCCATTCCACTATGGCTTCCACCTTAGAAGGATCCACTAAGATACCATACTCGAAGATGACATGACCTAGAAACTTGACTTTTGTCAACTAAAACTCACACTTTTCTTTCTTGGCATACAACTAGTGCTCCCGCAGAGTCTGGAGCACAATTTTGAGATGCTGCTCATGCTTCTCCCAAGTCTTTGAATAAACCAAGATATCATTGATGAACACAATCACAAACTGATCCAAATAGGGCCTGAATATCCTATTCATAAGGTCCATGAAGACTGCTGGAGCATTCGTTAGTCCAGATGGCATCACCAGAAATTCAAAGTGCCCATACTGAGTCCTGAAAGCTGTCTTGGGAATGTCCTTGTCCTTAATCCTGAGCTAATGGTATCCTGAATGCAAATCTATCTTTGAGAAATACCGCGAACCTTCCAACTAATCAAACAACTCATCGATCCTAGGTAGAGGATACTTATTCTTCACCATGATCTGATTCAACTGTCGATAATCTATATATAACCTGAGGGTTCCATCATGTTTTTTTTACTAACAAAACCGGTTCTCCCCACGGTGATGTACTATTCTGGATGTATCCCTTATCAGTAAGCTCCTAAAGCTGTTTCCTCAATTCCTTCATTTCTACCAGTGCCATCCGATAAGGTGCTATAGAGATTGATGTAGTTCCTGGAAGCAACTCGATACCAAATTCGATCTTCCGATGCGGTGGTAATCTTGGCAATTCATTGGGGAAGACATCTTCAAATTTGCCTACTACTGGAATTGCTGCGTTTCTTCTCGAGGCACTAAACTCTCCTTCTAGGTTCAGGAGGAAGGCATAGCAAGCTGCGTTCTTCCGCCCTCTAAGACATGCTCTTATGAAACGCTCACTCACAAGCCGATCACCACCACCCTAGTAAGTGATCGTTGTCCCCCTATTGGACACTAGGGTTACTTTCCTAAGTTGACAGTCTACAACTGCACTGTATCTAGACAACCAATCCATTCCTAGGATTACATCATATGAACTCATGGGGATTATAATCAAATCACTCTTCAATATCTCATCCCCAATCTTTATTTTACAATCTTTACAAATACAATTCACACGCACTAGCCCCAAGGGTGAAGCTATAACTAATGTTCGTCAAACTCTTCTATTTCTAATCCCAAGGCATGTACAAAAGAACTTGAAATGAAAGAATGAGTGGCACCAGTATCGAATAACATATGTGCTGGACTGAGAAACCAAAATCGTACCATCAACAACTGCGTTACTGGTCTGGGCATCTGAACTTCCTAATGTCATCGTGTGAACCTACACTGGAGCTTTTCCTTTTCCTCTACTGACACTGTTTGGTCTTGGATTAGTCGGCTGATATTGTTGTAATGTAGGTGACTACACACTACCTGTACTCGGCACTCGATACTGAGGGACGTTATGCTAAAAGTTCTACAGTTGGTGTCCTTGTGGTAGATGTGGCAATTGCTGAGGAGGAAACTTATGGAACTAAAGCTGAAGGTACTGTTGAGATAGAGGTAGGGTCTGAGGCTGACGACTGGCTCTTTCTCTGGTCTAAAGTCCTAAGCGAGCATTCCTGATCGGACAGTTCCTCTTTATATGCCCTGGCTATTGGCAATAATGACAATAAAAGCTGTAGGGGTTGCTACACCCGCTGCTAGATGAACTGCTGCTGCTACTGTTCATGCCACCCTGTTTGTTCTTTCCTAGAGTTGGTTGACTACTGGTGCTCCTTTTGCTGCTCTGTTGTAGTCTTCCTGATGTCTTGGCTCGATTCTCACAATACTGTGTGTAGTTATTTTCCATTGATATAGCTGATGACACAAGCTCTCCAAAGTTCCTGAGTCGCAGGGCAACCACCTATTGTCGAATGGGAGCCTTAAGTCCGTCTTGGAATTTAATGCACTTCTTACGTTTCGATGCCACTGTAGAGGGAGCAAATCAGGCCAATTTGTTGAACTTCACCTCATATTCCCGTACTAATATGTCACCCTATTATAACCTATAAAATTCAGCCGCCTTCTGGTCTCTATATCCCTACGGAAAGTAGCGGTCATAGAACAGCTCCATAAACCTATCCCAACTAATGTTACCATTATTTTCCAAGCGCTTTGCCTGCTTCCACCAAGTATTGGCACCACCTTCAAACTTGTATGTTGCAAATTCCACACTATACTATGCTGACATACCAAGAGTATCCAGATGCTTCACAATCAAATCTAGCCAATATTCCGCCATTTGCGAGTCCCTAGTTCCGTCAAAAGTCAGTACAGACGCACGTCGGAATTCCTTAAAGTACGAATGTCAGCGACTAGCCTCGAAATCATCCGGTCTTGCCCTTGCTGCCATCTACCGAAATGTGGCAAATATAGCCCTCATCATTTCCAAACTCAGCGTCAGCTGTCGAACGACATCTAGGTGCTATTCTCTCACTTCTGAAAACAAAATTTGGACTGTCAATGGTATTTTATTATCGCACCTATGTCTACACAATTTCCAAGGTTCATAACCTTGAGCTCTGATACCATTCTTTCACACCCTGCAATATGGATATGACGTGGCAGTTTAATTAAGTTAATTAAATGAAGATTAAGTTAAAACTTGGGTTTTAGAATTTAAAATTGATTAATAAAAATGCGACAATCTAAAAATCTTTTTAAAGCAAGTAATTATAGTAATTAAACAAATAAGAATAACAAAATAAACGTCAAAGAAATAAAAATAAGGAGATCAGGTGAAACGAGAATAGGTCCCACTAACCCACATTTGTGCACACACATAGTATTGACAATAATAAATTACAACCACAGTCCAAATGAAGAAAAGGAAAGTTAAAGTTATACAAGCCTTGATTTTATAGTTTAAATAACCTACTGGGTTCTCCTACTGCTCGAATGTCCTGTCTGTAGACTCTTCTCCGATCCTAAGCTGATATCCACCTAGTGGGGAAAGATTTTAAAACAAATAAAATATGAGCGAAAGGCTCAATAGGACTATATTTTTAAAACAAATAAATAATTTTAATAAAACTTCACCTTAAGAAATAAAGAGTTAAATAAATAAATTTATTTAAATACATTTATTAAAAACAGTTCGTCTAGAAAATACCTTTTATCTTTTTTGGGCAAACCATAATATTCACCACCAAAGTGGCCTAGCTGGGTTTCAGGACTTGCCTCCAAGGTCGCTCATTATACGACACGATCTCTGATATGGCATCATACCTATATACATATATATGTGTATATATATCCTTCTATAATCATTAAAATCTCTTTTTACCAAATATTCTCATTTACATTCATTATGAGTTTTTTTACAAAATTCTCTTTAGTCTACTATTTATAAAAACTGTCAATAAAATCCCTTTTTCCTTAATTCATTATTGAAATATTTTTGTTTAAAATCTCTTTTGAGGCCAAATCATTTTAAAAACTTGGTTACCAAAGAAAAGGGGTGCAAGTCCTACCTCAATACTCGTGCTAGTGTCCCATACCGTAATCCTAGTCCGCTACACGTCAGCTCCGTGGAATCCGAACAACTTTAAACGTACAATAATTGAGTCCATGAATATCTAGCTTGAGATATCTTATGCTACTAAATGATCTCATGGTGTGCTAGTGTGCCATTTAAGTTTATAAAATTATACTGTGATGTTAAAATCTTAATCAGGATCCAAAACGATGAAAACGGGTGAAAAATTATACTGTGATCATTCTAATTCTAGGGATTGAAAAAACAGTTTCTAGCATAGTGTCCTTATTTGCCATGGATGAAACACTTATTAGTGCTAGCTTTGCACTTTCCTGCGTGCCTCTTCCCATATTGACCGGAGAGAGTTTTGTTATTCCCTCCATCATTGATCCTCTTCTGGGGTTGTCCCTTCTGATTCTTTAAATTATTCATGTTCCATTTCCTCTTATTAGGTGCTACGGTTACGTCCAGCTAGATGACTCTAGGACTGCCCCTGACTCGAAATGTTTCCTTATCCTTTTGCTTGTAAGGCTTAACTTTGTTTGGCTAAAGCTTTTTCCTCCTTTTGAAATTTAAAGTTTCTTGCTCTCATGTCCTTATCACTGGCAATTTTAAACTTAGCTCTAGTAGCCCATTCGATGCAATCCTCCACATCTTTAAGAGCTTGCCATCCATTATCAACTATAAAGGCAATGTCAGTTCGAAACATCCACATTAATCTTTTTATTCGCTCTCGATCAATAGGTACCTGTTCGGGGAAAAGACGTGTTAATTGATTAAATCTCTTCACAGCATCAGCCATTGACATATTGCTTTGTCAAAAGTTGTTAAATTCTTATTTTTGTGCTGCCATTGTTTCCACATTGAAATAAGCCTTCCAAATTCTTCCATAAAATCTGGCCACGACATTTAGTCTACATTCCTTCTTTGTTCAACTGACTCCCACCATCTGTTAGCATCTTTAGTGAGATAAAAGGAGGCATATAAAACTTTCTCGCAATCACTGAGTCCCATGAATTTTAGAACAGTCTTTATGCCGGTAAGCCAATCATCAGCTTCCAGTGGGTCAGTAGATCTGTCAAATTCTGAGGCCTTCATCCTTTGAAATCTTTCGTAGAATTCAATAGCAGATACAATCGGAACAGCTGGTTCTGCTTGCTGAAGCGGTGGTACGGGGGGTGGAGAGTTTACGCGTGCCAGTGGTATAGGATTTTGGTTAGCTAGTTGCTCTCTTAATTCTTTCATTTCTAACTCTTGGGCCCAAAGTTTCTGTTGCAATTCCTTGACCATGGCCATCAGGTCCGGGTTCACAGGTCCTCCATGTGCATCAGCCATCAATAGTAAATTTTTACAGGCCTACCGTACAATTTCGTTATTACGTTAGCACATGCTATTAACGTAATAGTATTTAAATTTTTTTTCCAAGTAATATGAATACATGCAAACATGAACATTAAGATAAACTTAATATCTCATCTCATACATTTCATTTCATTAACTTCTTTCTTTTTCTTTTATCATTCTCAAAACATTACATAAGTGACTATCATACATACTTACTTTCTTTTCTTACATAAACTGTTTATATCATTCTTGGGAGCAATTATCTCTTCCGGCTAACATGTACACGATCGCCAAGAAGGATACCACTTACTGGGGGTACACTCATATACAAGAGCAATAAGGCCAAAACTATACTAGTCACACATCTACATACATCTTAATACATAAAAGTCTTCATAGGTCCATTTTCTTCCTAGTCTAATTCTACACCTGACATATCACTATTTTCGGGATCCTCTTCGGGGTGCTCCTCCTCCTCTTTGCTAGAATCAATAGACTCATTGTCACTAGTAATTATAGGTTCGGGAGGTACTGGAGCAAATTCAAGCTCATTATCATCATCACCATCATCATCTTTATCATCATCTGCCCTTTCCACTAGGGGATCCTCTAAAGGCACAGCCACGTTTTGCTCAGCATGCAATACCTCTATAATGAAATCATTTAGGCTAAGAAAATCTCTTGGGTACTGAATATGATGTTGTACTACATTAGGAAGGTCTCTCCATATAAGGTCACAAATTCGTCGCAATGGTATTTCCAGTGGGATCAATGGGATCATGATCTGACGGAACCTCATTAAATAATACTCTACCGACTCACCTACATACCTATCCCAGGTCGGTTCTATACGTACGTAGAGTCGATGGCGCTAATACGCCCATATATGAGGATTAACCTGAATTGGTATGGGGTTGGTGGGTGGTAACGGAGCGAATGCTTCAGAGATCTGCGTTTTAAAATCTTCCCAATCATGTTGCCACTCTTTTGGTCCGAGCCCCATCCACCATTCCAGTGCTTCCCCTGCTAGTCGCCCCGAGCCTAATGGGACCTGTAGATGCAGTGGGGTATGACAAGTCTCGAAAATCACTTCCATATTGTGGAACCACTCCATCAAGGCCATTAGTCGTCGACTACCAAAGTAGCACGGAGGTATCATCTCCCAGAAGGTAGTGCTCGCTCTTTGAACCACCTCCACGTCATGATTATTCTGTAGCTCCGCCATATACTATATTTATTATTTTAATTAGAATCACGTTCTTACATAGAATCAAAATTCAATTTCCCTATGCTAAAAATTAAACTATCTTAGTTGAGATATGGCAGTAGAGCATACGGCAATATTTAGTAGGGTGGTAGGATTTTCGCTTTGATACCAATTGTCACAACCCGCCTTTTTAGGGCTGTGATATAACACTTTTCTTGCTTACATATAGGTGAAAAACTTAGGAATATATTTTTTAAAAAATATATTACACACAAATTTTAGCAACCTTTAAAATACAAACATATACATATATTTACATAAACAAACTTTTTGTTATGATATTGTTTGCTAAATACTTTCAAGAGAGGTTTTGTCTTACTTAACTATGTTACAGCTTTTATACAACACGTTTTAAAATAACTTAAGATATACTATAGCGGAAACATGTTTGTGGCAGCATCCATACCCATTTTTGCACATTATTCGTATCCCTCCGCCAGCTCATTAGTGAATTTATTCTGATCTTTTAGTAGAAATACCTACAACATGAAATACTAAGTGAGCTTACGCTCGGTAAGTCCCAATATAGCCCACATGCACATTCACTTAAATACATGATCCAGTTATACTTTCTTATGAACATTCTTTGTCCTTATCATGTCTTATCTTTAGCTAGGGCCCAAGTGTTCGTACCATTGCGCACATAGGTCTATGTAACACCGAGGCCATACTATAATCTTAAACTCCTCTTGAGTCAAGTGTTGGTACGATATTCTTCTTAATTCTGGTGATGTATCTACCAGTCCAATTATTAAGGTTATCATACCATGCATTAAGTTATATTCACATGTTATATACAAAACATAAATACTCTTGCACTATATAGTACACACAGGTATATACTTTATATACTCACAGGTACATATTTTATATATTCATAGGTATACAACGTAATATACACATAGGTACTTATTTTGTATGCTCACAGGTACACATTAATATACTTATAGGTACTTATATTATGGTACACACATAGGTATACACCTTGATATACACATAGGTATATATATATATATCATATTCTATACTTACAATTTCATACTGTAGGTGAGATTGGTACTTACTTGGTTTGGGTTGCTGTGCAAGTCAACCTCAATCCCCTTTTTTCTAGTCTTCTAGGGGTCCTATTTAGCCAATTTCAACGCTATTGGCCAAATTTTCACTACTTCCTCTATGTGTCAATACAAAGCGATCATTAATTAACAGATCGAGTTGCATAACTATATACAACTCTGATAATCACAGGTTTTCTTATTCCTATCTTACTCTATCCTATCGTCTCTAACGAAGGGGAAAAATCTTTCTAATAATCCCTTTTTCCTATTTAGGAACGTTTCGAAGCGATTCGGGTTACTCGTGAAAAAAGAACGATTTTGTCCTCGGTGGGCCTTCCTAAATTTCTCAAGCTCGACCTTGTTATTTTAGCAGAAATTATTGCTTATTAATTATAAAATAATACCTTGGGGCGTCGAGTCTCCTTATTTTACATCAATGCCCCATTTTAATTAAACTTTGCAATTTTGCCTCTTATTTGAAATTTTGACAATTTTATCCCTGAGACTAAAATTAATCTCTTTAAACCATAATTTTTCATTTTTCATAAGGATCATTTTTGCTCAAAATACCATACCCAAAATCCTTTTGAAAAATAATGTTTTTGCCCTTTTAAAATTTGTTCTAATTTTGACAAATTTTTTGTAAAATTAATATCTCACAAACGGTCACGATTTTCGACGAACCGTTTGCAATTTTAACAGTTTCGTCGAGATCTATAACTTTCATGTTTTAACTTTTCGAAATTCCCACTACATTGGGGGTGTTTTTGGTTATTTTTCAAATCTGTTGAGAAAAATTTTTTCTTTGCAATTTAGTCCTTAGGTTATTTTTGTGAAAATCAGTTTTAAAAAAGCCTTTCAGCCACTATGAAGGCAAATTCAACCCTTCCCTAAACCATTTGCATGCCCAAGTCGCATTTTTTTTTTGCAAAACTACCTTAAAGTTCACAAAACTACCCCTTTTTGCACTAAATGCTATTTTTCATTTTTCAAACCCAATTTCAACCACAACTTCCACATAACCATGAGATTAAGAAAATTAAATCATAACTTACATAAAAAAATTACATGCCTTTTTTAAACAACCACCTAAACATAAAAGAAAATAAACTTTAAATTTGGAAAAAATTAAACTTATCAAAAGAAATATTTGTGAACTCAAAACTTTTTAAGAGCTTCCTTATGTTCCTAAGCATGATTTACACAAAAAACATTCTTATCAAAATCCCCTTCTAAAACCATGAAAATCCAAGAAAAAGTTTGGATTTCTTACCTCAAAATTGATAAAACCCTTTATGCTTTGCTTCTTGGATCTTGTATGGGGCTAATTTGCAAAGGTTGGGTTTAGGAAATTTTTTTGAGGGAGACTTTAATGGCTGCGGTGGGGGTGAAGAAGAAGAAAATGAAAAAAATTCTTGGCTTGTTAAACTTTAATTCATGCTTATCTTATTATGGTGACTCACCAAGTAATCAATTGGCTTATTTAAGTGCCTAGGTGTGATTGGGCCACCTTTCATGGCATGGTGGCCCAATAAAATATCAATGGGTGTCTACTTAGTGGGCCCTAAAATTTTACACAGTATAATTTTTTACCCCAAAATTTTACACAGTATAATTTTTTACCACATAGTATTTTTCTTATACTGTTGTGGTAAAACCAGTGAAAAACATATTATTAGATTGTATAAAATATCCTACTTGCCTTTGGTTTATTTTTGGAGTCCAAACATAACATTTCTTATATCTGTGTTTTCACTTTGTAGTATACCTATATCGCATCGGAGTTTAGGGTTTTGGTTGACTCTCCATCTTATTTATACCTTAATTATCCATCAAGTTATATCACAATTCTATAATTAATTGTGATATAAAATTCATTTTTTTGATATTATTTATAAATTTCTGAGTATTTACTCTCACAAAATCTGTATTAACAATATCTAACATTACATCAAGTTCGCAGTGGAGGTTCCTATTAATACTGCTTATTTGTACGTTATCATAATTTTTACAAAAAATTCAATTTTTAAGGGTAAATTCATTAATTAAACCTAATTAAATATTAGATTTTATTAATAAATTTCTCTTGTCATTACAACTCGCTCGTAGACGGGTTGCTAACGTGGACTGCTTTTTTTGGGCGGGGCAAGATGATAATGGGTTGCTGGTGGGTGCAGGACGGTTTTTGTACTGCCTTAGTATTTACTCTACTTTCAAGGTAATTGAACTATGTCTAACCTACCCTAGCTCTCTCTTGGCCTAATAGGTACTTGACTTAAACATCGGGGAGCCTTTAGTTGACACTAATCGGTATCCCCTCTTGACCCCCAAGGCATTTCCTCTTATTGCAGGCTCGACCAATGAAACTAAAAAGAACAAAAAAGGTAGTTCGATCACTGTGTATAGCCGCACATGATGTTAACCAAGAAATAGGCATCAACAATCATAATGATTGTTGAAACTTGTTGCTTATTGATTCATCTCTCAATTGACAAAGACAACCATCATTATATGATATGAAAATGTCGAAGTTAGGCTAAACATGTTTCAAAAAATTACAAAGATGATAGATATAGGAAAAACAACAACATGTAACATTGAGCTAAGTAGCAAAAAAAAAATGTTTTTATGTGGAAGATAATACTTATAAAAAATAAGCAAAAAAAATGAAAAAAAGATAATATTTATATATTTGCAGGTGCATTTGTGAGTGTATGCAAATATCTATTAGCTTTGCCTTCCAACTCCAAGTTGTTTTTCCCAAAAGAAGCTTGCTTTCAAGGACAAAACCTCCTTCTTTGCTGTCAATTGACGGCTGAAGTGGCAGCTGCTCTGCTTGTGAAGAGAGAAAGAGAGAGCGACAGAGGTGATAGAGAGGAAAAGAGCATATAAGGGTTTTAGAGAGAGAAATAGATTCGAAATGGGAATTTGCTTAAGTTCATTGTCTTCACCGTTCATTGCTCGACGGTTGATGAAAAGGAAAAAAGAGAGATAAGCTTGACAAGTAGATAGAAGATGGTGAAGAATATTGTTAAAGCTACAGGAATGGATGAAAGAAAGAAGGGCAAAAGGGAAAAAATGTTGACAAGGAACTGCTTGCTTTGGGACTCAATATATAGAATAGATGTATAAGGTTAATTTTAGAGTTACATGTTCTAGTTCTAATAATGGAGTAATGGCTCTAAAAGTTCTTGAATTTTGAGTATTATAATAATTTGGTCATTGAATTAATTTAATAAGTTAAAATAGTCTTCAAACTTTGATATTATGATAATTTTGTCTTTGAACTAATTTAATAGGTTGAAATAGTCCATGAATTAATTTTAATAGTAAAATCAATCCCATTTATTAGTCAATGTCAAAATTTGAATGCAAGATATCACGGCGGTCTTTACTTGCGGCACTTCTCTCTACAACACTGACTTTGCGTTGCCCCCTTCCCACACCCTCTTCACGACAAAAACCATCTTGTAGCTGTCCCGTTAATTACCTCACTTGACTAGCCACATTGCAGCATCGCCGTCAGTGTCGCCGTGTTGGCTATCACTATTTAAGCCTATTTGTTAGTTATCAGCATTTTAACCTATTAAATTAATTCAAGTACCATACTATAACAATATTAAAAAGTTTAAAACTATTTTAACCTATTAAATTAATTTAAAACCAAATTTTTAGAATCCGTTTAGTTCATATATTTAAATAAAAAATTTAAATAAAAATTTAAATTTTTATAAAAAAATACTATAATAAAATAATTTAAACTATAATTAGAACCACGAATTAAACAGACTCTAAAAATCTTTAAGAAGTGTATATATTGATACTTAATAAAGAGAGAATAAGCCTATTCTGATTTCCGGATTCCACATCCTCCTTTTTCGCTCAGTTTCTCGGCTGCCAAACGCAGCACCCGAGCGGGTCGCTTAGGGTTTCGTGCTGGTGAATTGTCTGCCGCGGTGATGGATTCCGAGGACGATATGCACGACGCCAACGACGTGGAGTCCGAAGATGACGAGGGATTCTACAGCGATGACATGGGCTTCGATTACTACTGCAGCGACGACGACGCCGATGTCGACTACGTGATCGAGGACGACGCCGAGGACTTCGAGAGGATCCAGTCTCGTCGCCCCGAGGTGACTTCGATTCTCCTTTTCCGCTCTTTCTTTTCTTTTCTTTTTGGGTAGATGTCTGGCCTTCTTGTTTGGTTCCCGAGAAAGCTCGAGAAAATTTTGGAAATTTACATTCTTGATGGTCGAGTTAAGGAAATTTTCGTGCTTGATCATCGCGAGCATTGTTATTTCAATTTACATTCAGGTTTTATGAAGAAATATGAGATGGAGATTTCGATAGTGTTAGGAATTGTGATCTTCTTTCTTGTGTTTTTCAGCCTAACTTTGAAAAAAAGAAAAGTATCGATTCAGTGTGTGTGTTTTTTATATTGATGTCTGATGTAAATCCAAAACTTTGCTTGTGTATATATGTGTTTCTGTAGATGATCTCTTACCTTGTGTTTATTCGTTTTTTTTTCCTTTTATTGATAATAGACAAAAACAGGCAATAACTTATAGAGTTAAACGAAATTTTAGTAAACAACATTCTGAACCTATACAAAAGGATCCCAGAGAGTAAAGTTCTTTCTTTATTTGAAGATTCTGCCAATTCTTTCCATCCAAGTTACTACAAAGTACAAAGCAACAAGGTCCATACCTTGCTGACGACTGACATATGTATGGGTTAGGACTCAACACCAAAGGATGAAATTATAAAATTTCATTCAAGTTGGAAAACATTTTGATGTGCTTCTTTCAGAGGAGTTCTAATATGCCGATAATGCCCTATTTCTTTAACATGAAAACAGAATTCAAGTTGTGCAGTTTTCTATTATTTTTAGTGCTTTGTTAGTAGTTTCTTGGTTTATGATTGTCACACATCTGTCTGATTCCTCCAAATTAAAAATCTGCCATCTTTTTCAGAATAATTATATTATCTTGAAGGACTCAGACATTCAACAACGCCAGGAGGATGACATTACAAGAGTATCAACTGTTCTATCCGTTTCAAGAGATACTTCATGCATCTTACTACGACATTTTAATTGGTAAACTTCCATTATATGGTTGCTGATCTTTATAGTTTATATTCATACGTTGTCTTTATTATGCATATATAGAGCATTATTATCTTGCCTCATTTATTGTTTTTTCGTGTCTTGCACTATTTCTCATGATATTCTGCATTCTCTCTCTCTCCCTCTCTCTCTCTCTCTCTCTCTCTTCCTCGGAGGTTGAAAACTTTTGTAAACTCTAACGTGCTTTTATGGTAATCATTGTTTTTAACCAAGACCAAGCGATACTTCTCTATGTTGCAAGGGGTTAGTTTTAAGCATCAAGGGTAGGACTTGTAATGCTATAACAATAACAGTACATATCATTGGGCCTTTCAATTTTCATTTAGTTGTTTTATGCTATCATGTACCTTGCTCCCCCCCCCCCTGAAAGGAAGTTGGTCTTGCAGGAGTGTAAGTAAAGTGCATGAAGCGTGGTTTTCTGATGAAGAAAGAGTAAGAAAAGCAGTTGGTTTACTGGAGGAGCCAGTTGTTTGGTTTCCCAATTATAGAGAAGTAAGCTATCTTCTTGTATTTAATTGTGACACTTTGGATTAGTTGTTGTTGTTTATTTGTTTCCCTTTTTGTTTCTTCACCTCCCCGTGTCGTACATTAATTATTTCTTAAACTAATTTCCCCATCAACCATTCTGCAGCTTACTTGTGGGATCTGTTTTGAATCCTTTCCTCGTGGTAGAATTAAATCAGCTGCTTGTGGTCATCCTTTCTGTGGTGCTTGCTGGGCAGGTTTGTTTCACTTTTTTCTTGCAGATTTTAGTTCTCTACATTTAATTCATTTGTTTGTCCTGCACTAATTCAGAATCTCCACACCTGGAAAGTTGCTAATTTTTTGGATTTTTTCTTTTTGGTCTAAAATTTTGTTAATGTTATTTACTCTATAACGCCGAAGTAGATTTTCTGTTATTTCTATATTTTCCTCTCCAACACCTTGTTTGTAAAAAAGTATATAGAGTCTAATTTGCCGTCCTTTCAAACAACAATGTCAACATTCACATGATCTTTTGTATCATTCATTTATGTGCAAGATATACCTAATAGTCTCACTTTGCTTTTCGATTTTCTCTTGAGTCTTCTTTAATCTTTCCAATATCATGATTTTCCCTCTCTGTTAATTTTATATGCCAAACCCCCCTTCTTCCCAACCACATTTTTTGTACCTTTTTTTTTTCTTCAAGAGCTCACGCTGTCTTTCTTCCGCCTTATGTTACATATTATGGTAGGTTACATCAATACATCAATTAATGATGGTCCAGGATGCTTGCTGTTGAGGTGCCCTGATCCGTCTTGTGGTGCTGCTGTTGGTCAAGATATGATTAATTCATTGGCTTCTGATGAAGATAAGGAGAAGTACTTTCGTTACCTTCTTAGGTCTTATATAGAAGACAACAAGAAGGTAAGTCAGATGGTTGCGTCTTTTGCATCTATAAACTCTGTTGAGAACATCTCTTTTGTGGCCTTTTTAGTTTGGGATATCGGCCAGCACTTGAATAGAAACCATATGTGTCAGTTTTTGTAATTTTTAGAGCGAATAACTTGCTCTAATTTTCGTTGTTATATTATTATTCAAGTACCACTGATAGTATATAAAGGGGTTGAACAAAATCTGAAATTCCTACAAATCAGGAAGTAAATGTAACTACCTTAGATTTAAGGCACGCAGACCTTTTTCTCCTAGATTTACTAATAAATTTATTTTCTAAATAATTAAAGAAAATAATAACATATAACTAATCCCTAACCACCAAATCTGAACACGAATTCCGACACTCCCCCTCAAGCTGGTATGTAGATATCATGCATTCCTAGCTTGCCAACTAAATCCTCATGCTTTGGCTTGTGAAGTCCTTTTGTAAGAATGTCCGTTGCTTGCTCCCTTGTTGGAACATATGTCAAACAGATTCGTCCACTATCAACCTTCTCTTTAATGAAGTGGCGATCAACTTCAACATGTTTAGTGCGGTCATGGTGCATCGGATTTTGTGCTATACTCACAGCGGCTTTATTATCGCAATATACTCAGAGGCGTGTCTAAAGGAATTTTTAGTTCACCCAGTAGTCTTTCCAGCCAAATACCTTCACATTCCATGAGCTAAAGCCCAAAATTCAGCCTCTGTGCTATTTCTAGCAACCACTGTTTGTTTTTTACTCCTCTAGGTCACTAGATTTCCCCAGACATAAGAGCAGTAGCCGGAGGTAGACCTTCTATCAACATTTGATTCCGCCCAATCAGCATCTGTGTAAATCTCAATAGCCTGTGATCACCTTTCTTGAAGAATAGTCCCTTCTTGGCGTAGCTTTCAAGTATCTTAATACTTGGTTAACAGCTTCAAAGTGTTTCTTCTTGGGTGAGTGCATGAATTGACTAATTACACTTACAGCAAACGCAATATTTGGCCTTGTATGAGAGAGATAAATCAATTTTCCTACCAGTTTTTGGTATTGCTCACAATCCACTTCTTGATCTCCTTCATTGTCAAGCTTTACATTTGGTACTGTTGGGGTGTCAGCAGGTCTACATGCCAACATTCCTGAATCTTGTAGAAGATCTAGCACGTATTTTCTTTGAGAAACTATAATCCCAGCATTGCTTCTTGCTACTTCCATGCCCAGAAAATATCTCAAGGTCCCGAGGTCTTTGAGCTCAAATTCCTCTGCTAGGTACTTTAATCTGCTAAGTTCTTCTTGGTTATCCCCTGTCATGATATTGTAATCCACATACACTATTAAAATAGCAACTTTTCCTTCTTGAGAATGCTTGAAAAACAGAGTATGATCGGTTTGTGCTTGGACAAAGTCAAGGCCTCTTACTGCTCGTGTAAATTTTTCAAACCACTCTCTTGGAGATTGTTTTAGTCCATAGAGTGATTTCTTCAGTCTGCATGCGAAGTGCGACTTCTTGTCAAATCTTGGTGGGAGATCCATATAGACTCCCTCATGTAGGTCACCATTAAGGAATGCATTTTTTATGTCCAGTTGCTGAAGTGGCCAGTCAAGATTGGCTGCTAATGATAGTAAAACCCTTACTGTGTTGAGTTTTGCAACTGGGGCTAACGTCTCCTGATAGTCAATGCCATAGGCTTGTGTAAAACCTTTGGCTACAAGTCTCGCTTTGTATCTGTTGACGCTTCCATCTGAATTATATTTTACCGTGAATATTCACTTGCAGCCGACAGTCTTCTTTCCTCTCGGTAGCTCAACAATTTCCCAGGTACCATTTTTTTTCAAGGCTTCCATTTCTTCCAAGACCGCCTGTTTCCAATTTTTATCCACAAGTGCTTCCTGTATGCTTTTAGGAATTTTTGTTTTGGACAAAGATGAGGTGAATGCACGAAATTCTGGAGACAGCTTTGCATATGAGACAAACCTGGAAATCGGGTGTTGAGTGCATGATCTTGTCCCCTTTCTAAATGCAATAGGCAAATACAGATCATCAGAAATCAGGTCCGTGGCACCAGCGGAGGCAGGTTCTTCATATGAGTTTCAAACTCATATATCAGGACTAGGACCTAAGTTCAGTTCCAACTCTTCAGATTGCTGAGCTTCGGACTTGTCCTTTCCCTGATGATGGTTTCTTCGTGAGTAAACAAGCAAGTTGGGATGGTTTAACCGAGTTGAAGGACAAGGGCTTGGGTGACTTGAGTGATTTAAAGTATCTGAGGTGTTCGATTGTTCACTTGTTGCTTGGACACTCGTAGGCACAATAGGAAGAGTAGAGTGAGATGAAGAGATACCTGTAACTAACTCAGATGATTCCCAAGGCTTATAGTCTCCTAATGTCTCCCCCTGAAGCAAAGACTTTGAAAAGTACGGTTGCGATTCATTGAATGACACATTCATGGATACAAACACACGTCGAAGTGTAGGAGAATAACATTTGAAGCCCCGTTGAGTGGGAGAATATCCTATGAACACACATTTGACAGATTTTGGTTCAAGCTTGGATCTGTGTTGACTAGGCACATGAACAAAGACACTACATCCGAACGTTTTGAGTGGTAGGTCAGAAAGTGATCGAAATGTGGGATAATGCTTTAACAAGACTGACAATGGAGAGTTAAAATTTAGCACTCTAGAAGGCATTCTGTTGATAAGATGCGAGGCAGTTAAAACTGCTTCACCCCAAAGGTAACTTGGTATGTTCATGGTGAACGTTAAGGCTCTAGTAACTTAAAGAAGATGACGGTTCTTTTGTTCTGAGACACCATTCTGTTGTGGTGTCTTAGGGCAGGAACTTTGATGTATTATTCAATTAGTTGCTAGATAGTCACCTAAGAGTGAATTAAAGTACTTTTTGCCATTATCAGTATGTAATATTTGAATTATTGCTAGAAACTAGTTTTTGATCAGAGTGAAATATTCAAAATGTTTTTTCTGCCTCAGATTTTTCCTTAAGGATGTAGAGCCAACAAACTTTAGTATAATCATCAACAAAGGTTATAAATTAGCGACTTCCAGTAATATTTTTAACACGAGGACCCCAGATGTCACTATGGATTAAGGCAAATGGACGAGATTCTTTGTAAGTTTTAGCGGGGAACAGTGTGCGAGATAGTTTTGCTAATTGACAGAAATCACAATGAAATGAACTTGGATTTTTAGTGATAAACAAATTTGGGAACAGGCGTTTTAAGTAAAAGAAATTTGGGTGGCCTAACCTATTGTGCCACAACCTTATTACATCATCACTGGAAACAGAAGAAGGTGAAATTTTGATGTTCAAAGCTTGTTTTCTAACATGTCCACCATCTCCAAAGAAATAGAGTCCATCTTCTACTCTAGCAATCCCAATCGTCTTCCCCGATCTTTGCTCCTGCAATTTACACCAAGTGGGAGAAAATTCAGCAATGTAGCCAGGGTCTTTTGTTATTTTATTAACAGAAATTAAATTGCAGTCTCGGCCGGGTACATATAAGACCGGTTTAAGGGTAATTTTGTCTGACAATTGGACGGAGCCTTTCCCCAAAATTGCAGAGTAAGTGCCATCAGCCACCTTTACCCGTGAGCTTCCACAGCACGGTTTGTAAGTGCAAAATAAAGATAGGTTACCTGTCATGTGGTTGGTGGCTCCGGAGTCAAATATCCAGGGCTGTTCAGAGTCTTGTTGTACATGAAGAGCCATACCTTTTTGTGCAAAATTGCACATTGCAGTGGTTAAGTCACTGTTGATGGGCTGATTCAGAAGTTTGTGGAGCTGCTCTAACTAGCCCTTGCTCAGAAATACATCAACCTGTTCTTCAGTGGCACCCAATGTTTCGTTCTTGTTTTCCTTGGTTACCTGATAACTCTTACTTCTGTTGCTTGGATTTCTTCCTTTGGAGTTTGTTGGTCTACCATGGAGATCCGAGCATTTCTCTCGAGTGTGACCAGCTTTGTTGCAGTGGTTGTACCAAGGTCGCCTTGCACATAAGTTCTCTTTTTGATCTCCCCCAGTTCGATCAGAAAGAGTTTTAATTGTCAGGGCAGTAGTCTCAGCTGGTCGTTCCCCAACTGCTGTAATTGGCTGATCTCCTTTTCCAAGCATGACACGACGCCTGCTAGCCTCTCGTCGCACCTCTGAGAATGCCTCACCAATAGATGGAAGCGGCCTTCGCCCCAAAATCCTACCACGGACTTCATCGAGGTCTTTATTTAAACCGGCTAAAAATTCATATAAACGCTCCTTGTCAAGGTGATGCTTAAACTTGACATTCCCTTTCAGATCACCCCAATCAGCTTCATAATACATGTCGAGTTCCTGCCATAAAGTTTGAAGGGAGTTGTAATATTCAGTCACATCAAGGCTGCCCTGTCGCATGTCTTTGAGTTTATTTTTTATCTCAAATACTTGTGAGGCGTTTTCAAGGTCTGAGTAGTTCTCACGCACTGCGTCCCAAATGGCCTTTGCTGTACGGAGCAAGAGATAGGTGCGACTGATGTGGGGTTCCATGGAGTTGATTAACTAGGCCATAACGATAAAGTTATTGAGTTCCCATGAAGCAAATGAGGGATCACCAGGATTGGGTTTTTGAATCTCTCCTGAGATATAACCCATCTTCCCACGTCCACGTATCACTAGAAGGACCGATTGTGACCATTGGAGGAAATTTTTCCCATCCAATCTGTGATTCGTTATCTGCAGTGACTGTCCATCTGCCAAGGTTTGTGAAATGGTAGTCATCTGAGCAGAGGCTGGCGCTTGGGACGATGATGACAAGGACGTCTCTTGCTTTGAACTTTGGCTCCTTTTCTCAGTGCTCATCGCGGTAAATTAGGGTTTGGCGATGTAGAGGACTAGCTCGGATACCATGTAATTTTTAGAGCGAATAACTTGCTCTAATTTTCGTCGTTATATTATTATTCAACTACCATTGATAGTATATAAAGGAGTTGAACAAAATCTTAAATTCCTACAAATCAGGAAGTAAACTTAACTACCCTAGATTTAAGGCACGCAGACTTTTTTCTCCTAGATTTACTAATAAATTTATTTTCTAAATAAATAAAGAAAATAATAACATATAACTAATCTCTAACCACCAAATCTGAACACGAATTCCTACAGTTTTTATTTGTGCTGTTCAATAATTTTTATTCCTTTCCTGTACAAGAATTAGTTTATATTTTATGAATTTTGTATGCATTAAAGATGCAGAAAGCAATTTTGTGATGCAGTTGGCCGGGATGTCTTGCCCCATATTTGCATAAAATAAAATTTATAAATGGAGATGATATGTTGCGCATTCGATATTTAATTAAATTTAAACTAAAAAGAAAAAAATTGAAATGTGGTTATCCGGAATGAATGCCGCCATCTGTCTGTCGGTTCTGTCTGTCTCGCGTTGTTTCCCTCACTTTCTTACTCAATGTGTTCTAGTTTAACTCTCTACTCTTTGTTATCCATTGCTTAATCTTGTGCTTGGGGCAGGGTTATTATCAACTTGCTATTTGCATTTTTTTTTGGTGTGTACCTTTTTTTTTTTTCTGATGTGTGATATCTTCTTAATAATTAAGAATTCATCTGCAATGATGACTTTTTCAGTCGTCTAGTTTTTTGGGTGAATCCCATCTTCATTTTGCCATTTATATAATCCTTTTTTAAAATATTTTAAATGTTTGATAAGAATATTTAATCTTTTCATTTTTCTACTTGTAATCTAGACAAAGTGGTGTCCTGCACCAGGATGTGATTACGCTGTAAATTTTGTTGGTGACAATGAAAATTACGATGTTTCATGCCTTTGTGCTTATGGATTTTGCTGGAATGTGAGTTTCTTAAATTTTCCCCCTTTTCACCCTCTTTTGCGATTGTAGTACTGCTTATTTCTGTGTACTGTGCTTTATCAATCACAATATTCTGTTGGACCTGCAGTGCACAGAGGAAGCTCATCGTCCCGTGGACTGTGGCACTGTGGCGAAGTGGATTTTAAAGAACAGTGCTGAGTCTGAAAACATGAACTGGTAAAGGGTACCTTTTTCTTTAGAATTTAAATATCAGATGAAGACTTTGTCTAAGATGGAACAAGTAAAAGAACAAAGTAAAAAGTACAGAAATTTAGAAAACAAAGTCCTTTTCCCAAAAGTATAACCGGTAAAGACTTTAAAAGTGTAGCTTTTAAAGTCCAAATTACATATGCTTAACAGTATATATAAAGGAATGCTTCCTGAAAAAATTAAGTAAGTTGCTTATACAACTATAAATATAAATGTAAATATAATACATGTATATACATATACAATTATGCATACTGAATTTGTCTTGCAGTTCCCAAAAAAAAAAAAAAAAGTCTTTCACTTCTAATTAATTTCTTTTTCTTATGGTTACGTTCTGTTTCTGACCAAACAATATTTTCCAATTGTGTTACGAAATGAGGTCATTGAATTGTCTAAGTTCAATGTGCTGTGAGCATGTAAGACAAAAACATTTCTATCCCATACTTCTTGTCGACTAAAACATCCTTATCCCATACTTCTTGTCTGAGGGTTACTAACCCACATTCTGTTCAACTTGCCTTTTTTCTTTTAATTTATTTTGGTTTTATAATTTGCATAGATTTAATATTGTTAATTAGCCTGCCCCTGCTTTGGATCTGCTGTGGTGTTTGATACTAATATGTTCTGAAAGTTGCAAGGCTACAGCCAGACGATGTCTTCGAAGAGCTTAAACATGTGCTAGAAACTTTTACAATGCAATTCAATTTTAGTTATTTTTCCTCTTTTGATTATCTAACCTGACCATGAAAGAGTAGGGAAGTATAGATTTTAGTCCTCATTTTTTTCTTCAGGGAGAAATAAATTGATTGGAAGATTGCTTCAATTGTTTGCCAAGTAACGAACGTAGGAATACTGTAGACGCATACTTTTATGATAAAATTCACATCTGTAGATCAAAATGTGTCTCTAAGGAAGAGGACTAAATTCTTAGCCTTACTATGGATGTCTATGTAAAAGGAGTTCAAAGATTTTCTTATGTATTTAAAAAAAAAAGTGTAGGAACAAAAAAAGAGAGATGGAACATGGTGGGCTATTGCAAGGATACAGCTTATCATAATCTTTTTTCATTGGCGTAACTTGGGTTAATTTATGTTTGAGTCAATAGCCGTTAACTGAAATGTTAACTCGCAAAAGACGTATGTTACATGTCTTGTGTGTTTGTTTTTGTTGTGTACTGTAACATCTTCTGCGCTCTTCCTTAGTTTCCACGTTCCATGTTAATTATTTATTCTAAACATGATAATTTCCTAATATTGGGGTGCATCAATTAGTATTTGGAGCCTTTGAATTTCTTTATACTTGACGTAGTTACTTCATTTTAGAAATTACTTCTTCATAATAGATTAGAAAGGAGTTGCAACTATAGGATATGTCGTTCTTGGATTTGAAATTTGAAGAGTAAATTCTGTCTGATTCCTGGCTGAGGTGGCTTCCTAAAGAAGATCAACAATAAGCATGTGCAGCATCTATAATTAGTGGGACCTTAAAATTCAATCATGGAAAATGCTGAGCCATACCATATAGTTCCAGAATCTGCAAAATAAGCTGCAAAAAGACAGCAGTGATACTAGAAATGGTTTCACTTTGATGGAAGTGGACAAATAGTTTTGTCAATTCAATAAAAAAAGTTAAATATTCTTCCATTGATCAAGAAATTCAATTTGGAAATCGAAACCATTGATTAAAATTGACAGTCTTTGTTCCTTGCATTTGAAGAAAAGATCCCAAAGAATAAATCTTGAGCAAGAAAAAAGCCATGCAACTTAAGAAATAAAAATTTCTCTCATCTTTTATTAAAAAAAAAAGAAAACCCTTCTGATTAGAACTTGCCGTGCAACGTTTTTTTATTTTTATCTTTATTTTCAGGATACTTGCCAACTCCAAGCCGTGTCCTAAGTGCAAGCGGCCTATTGAGAAAAACCAAGGGTGCATGCACATGACATGCACACCACCTTGTAAATTTGAATTTTGCTGGTGAGTTTGAAATTTGGTAATACATATTGATCTAGGAAATTGATAGCCCTAAATTTCATTTCATGTTATTTATGGAAAGTTTGGCAGATGCTGGATTCTTTATTAACTGGATGAATTTGTTTTTTGCTCTTAAGTAACTTGCTTGTTATTTGAATTTTGATGATTACCCTAACTTCTTATCAAAAGATTTTGTTTATCTGAACTAATACGTGTGTGTACAATGCTTTTTCTTAAATATGTGCAGGCTGTGTCTTGGAGCATGGGCAGATCATGGTGAGAGAACGGGTGGCTTCTATGCTTGTAATCGTTATGAGGCAGCTAAGCAAGAGGGAGCTGTACGGAATCTAATAGTTTCAGTTTGAAATTTTTCTATTCTTTGTTCTGAAGTTCTTATTGTTTCTTGTAGTATGATGAGGCAGATAGAAGAAGGGAAATGGCAAAGAATTCTTTGGAGAGATACACTCATTATTATGAACGTTGGGCGAGCAATCAATCGGTATCCCCAAGTTTCTCCATTTTTTTCTATATATAGCAGGGATTTAATTGGTTGTTTTTATTCCTTTTAAATGGTGTTAGTTGTTATTAGGTTTATTTTTTCATTTATTGGAGACGAGCATTTTTGTCACGATTTCATTATTTATTTATTTATTTATTATTTTTTTGGTTTTCACGTAGTCCATGAGAACACCATATCTGCATTTTTGTTTTGCCCTCTTCCTAATTTTTGTTTTCGTTGTATTTCTCCTTCAATTTGATATTTTAAGCTGTGTTTTCTAAATTTTCTTTAAAGCTGTACTTCAATAAGAAGTCACTGCTTTCCTCAAAAAAAAAAAAAAAAAAAAAAAAAAAAAAGATGTCACAGCTTACTGTATGCTTTGAGTTGCTCTCTTAACATTTTTAAGGTGAAAACACTGGAATTCTTGAGGAATAGTGGATGGTTCAGATTTGTGTGTCTAGTATGTTTTTTTGTTTTTGAAGGCCTTAATGTCTATAATCCTACTTAAAATAAATTATTTAAGCCATGAGAGACAGACAAAAAAGAGTTTTTTTTTTTTTTTTTGGAGACAAAAAAAGAGTTATACTTGTCATGTAAAAGCTTGTGGTGCTACTTTTATTTCATAAAAGTTTGTGTTTTTGTTTGGCCAGTCGAGGCAGAAAGCCCTTGCAGATTTGCGTCAAATGCAAACTGTCAATGTAAGTACATAATTTCATACAAGTGGCTTCTAATCATTACACATTATAACCATGTTTGACCTCTTTGGCTAAATGTTACCACTGGTTGCAATAGCTGACTGATGGAATCTTTGTTTGTTGTTGTCTTTTTTTTTTTTGTTTTATTTCATTTTTTTTCTTTTTCTTAGATGGAGAAGCTTAGTGAGACACAAAGCCAACCTGAGTCTCAGCTCAAGTTCATTACAGAGGCCTGGCAACAGGTGAATTATTCTCAAGGTTATTATTGTGATATGTTGGGTTCGGTGGGGTGGGGGGGGGTTGTGCGTCCTTTCTCATTGGAGTTTTGGACGAGTTTTTTTTTAACTTTCAATTTCCTTTGGAAATCTTCTGCCTCTTGTTGGGTTAAGGTGTTTGCTTTGTTGGTTTTTCTGTAAGAGGTCTAATACATGTGGAAGGGTTAAAAGGAACCAGTGGATCTCCTGGTGTATATGTGTAAAAATGCAGACGAAACAATGGACCACCTGTTTCTCCTTTGTTTTGTGGCTAGGATCCTTTGGAATAACGTTTTCAGTCAAGCAGGTTTTCTATGGGCGTTAACTGCTTATTGTGATTTAATGTTTTTGGAGAAACCTATTGGTTTCACATCAAATGATTCCCAAGAGTGATATGATGTCTCTATTTTGAATGATTTGAATGAAATGAAATGCTTGAATTTTGTTGTAGAGGGAGATGGGGATACTGGAGTTGTTTCCAAAAGAAAAATTTTTTGCTTCTTTGTGGGCATCTACAGATAAAGCATTTGAGGGCTTCCTTTTCTCTTTAATTATTTTGAATTGAAAGGATGTAACAGGGGGTTTGGTTGTTGTTGTTGTTGTTGAGTTCTTTTTTTTTTTTTTGGAAAGAAAGAACTACTTTCGTTGATGACATAATTGAATTAAAACAAGACAAAACAAACAGTGGGTTTGATTATATCTGTTAGTTTTCAGTTTTTAGTTTTGTTCCATTTTTTCTTATTTTTCTGTTAGTTTTGTTTTTCTTCTTTGTGTATACCTCTTGTCCTCGCTCCCTTTGTAATTGTTATTCAATGAAGGCTGTTTCTTATAGATAGAAAATATAATAAATAAATTTGGGATCAAAAAATCGAGTATCCTGACACAAATTTCTCTTGAAGTCATTTACTTTATCAGTGTGTTTCAATTTAATTGGATTTTTTAAACTTTAAATTACCGACCATTTAACCATTACATGGCCTTTGTCTTCTTTAGTGATCCTAGTGAATAAAATTATAGTCGCTTTTTCTCGGGCGTTATGCTGATTTTGTGATCTGTTTTTTACAAGTAATCCTGAAATTAATTTGTATGGTACCTTTTTGTTGCCCTTTTGCAGATAGTTGAATGTAGAAGAGTACTCAAGTGGACCTACGCGTATGGTTTCTATCTACCAGAGCATGAGCACGCAAAGAGACAGTTCTTTGAGTATCTGCAAGGTATAAATATGTACGGCCTGTTGTTATTACAAGCAATTACATCACAATTGCAACTGTATCAGACTATGGTATTTGACTGCACTACCTGTGCTTGCAGGTGAGGCAGAGTCTGGTTTGGAGAGGCTTCATCAATGTGCAGAGAAGGAACTGCAACAGTTCCTAACTGCTGATGGTCCATTGAAAGGATTTAATGACTTTCGTACAAAGCTAGCGGGACTCACAAGGTATGTACCATGTTTCTCTCTTAATATCCTGTGAACTTTCTTTTTCTCCCAAGAAAAAAAAGGGGCCCTGTGGATGTCAAAATTCTCCTCAATTAGACAAAAGATGATTTCTTACGGAGCGCTTTGTTATCTTCTAATTTAGATTTTGTTTTATTATTCTTGTACCAGTTACCCATATTTATTCTATGCTTGTAATTGTTCTAGTTTAGTTTATCAATTCTATGATCACGTAATTGCTTCACCGATTACATTGACTTGTAACTAGCCGAACTTCCATGTTTGTGTCTATTTATTATGCACGTTGAACCAGAATATTCACCTCAGTTTCTTGAAACTTTGATGTTCCACATGTTTAAGTATTTATTTTTTCCTCTCTGTCTGTGTATGTGTTGGTAACGAGGGCAGAATGATGTTGACTGAGTGCATGTGTTCTCATGTGAAATTCATGTTTCAAATTAAGTGACTTGTTTGCCACCTCCCCATTCCCTAGACCAGCCACAGGCCCACATGTGATTTGCTAGCAAACTGCTCCAACAAACCTTACTTGGACAATTTACTATCCTCAAGCCCATGAACCAACACAAGCCACTTCCAGTAAATCCGATCATTGTGGTTGATTGCTCTAGAAAAGAAAATTACATTATAGAATGAGTTGAAGATGAGGGAGAATTATTGAGAGGGGAATGAATTTTTCATTGAATACTTTGAGACTGTCAAAAAATTTACCATTTGGCTGCTCTCATTGGATCGCAAATTTCTTTGTTAGGATTTACGGTATTGTTTCCGTCAAGTTTAGGCAATTTCACCAACTATGACTCTGACTTAAATATGTGGGTGTTCAATGGTTGTTTTTTCTTCGAGATTTATCATCCCTGTTTGATCTAGTTGGTAAGGTTGTCTTAACTGTTGCATTTCTAAGGTGCTTAACTAAATAAATAAGTTTGGAATTTGTGATATTTGATTACGGTGTTTGAAGCAGAGTGATGTTTAGGAGAAAATGTGATATATTAATCTCAAAGAGTACAGGTATATATATATACAAGAGGATCCGTAAATCAACTCCTAGAAAATAGGAACTACTTCACTTTTCTATGATACAAAATCCTAACTGAATATACAGATTATTATTCCTAGGAAATTAATAAAAAATCTAGTAAACTAACTCCTAAAATTCAGAGCATAATTATAGGAAATAAACTACTCCTCTAATCGGCTAGTTTGTTTTCCTACACTCCCCCTCAAACTAGGCGATATATGTTCATTAGTCCAAGCATAGAGCTTAGTTCTATGAAGTTGGGGCGAAACAGAGCCTTTGTTAAAATATCTGCTGCATGCTGCTGGGAGGGTACATAGTTGAGAGAAATCACTTTGCCTTCTATTTTCTCACTGATGAAGTGCCTATCAATCTCAACATGCTTTGTTGTGTCGTGATGAATTGGGTTTTTGGCAATTGCAATTGCTGATTGGTTGTCACACATAACCTTAATGGGACCAGAAGTACTAATACTGAGTTGATCTAGCAGTCGATTCAGCCAAATTCCTTCACATATACCCTGAGCTAATGCTCGAAACTCAGCCTCGGCATTGTTGCGAGCTACCACCTGCTGCTTTTTACTTCACCATGTCACCAAGTTCCCCCAAACAAATGAACAATACCCGGATGTGGATTTTCGGTCAATAGGGGATCCGGCCCAATCTGCATTTGTGTAGACTTTCAGGGATCGATCAAGTGTTTTTCTGAACATTAACCCCATTCCAGGATCCTTTTTAAGGTACCTAAGAATCCTACTTATTGCCTCCATGTGATCCACAGATGGATTACTCAGGAATTGGCTTACAATACTGACTGCAAAGCTTATATCTGGCCGTGTGTGTGTCAAGTATATCAGTTTTCCCACCAAGCGTTGATACTGTCCCTTATCCGTTGCTAACTCTTCTGTTCGAGGCATTAATTTGGTGTTAGGATCTATAGGAGTCTCAATCGGCTTGCACCCACTCATACCGGTCTCGTGCAGAAGATCTAGAACATATTTACGTTGTGAGACTGAAATTTCTTTACTAGACCTGGCCACCTCCATTCCTAGGAAATATCTTAGATGTCCCAAGTCCTTGATTTCAAATGCCTTGGATAGTAAGGCCTTAAGCCTTCTCATTTCTTCTTTGTGATTCCCATTAAGAACTATATCATCAACATAGACAATCAACACTGTAATTCTCCCATCTGTGAAGTGTTTGATGAACAATGTGTGGTCTGCTTGAGACTGTGAGTAACCATCCTGTTTAAGCACCTTAGTGAACCTGTCGAACCATGCCCGAGGTGATTGTTTGAGTCCATATAACGCCTTCTTCAGCTTGTACACCTTTCCTTTTGTTTCCTCAGTTTCAAAACTAGCTGGTATATCCATATAGACTTCCTCGACTAAGTCTCCGTTTAGGAATGCATTCTTCACATCTAGCTGAAACAATGGCCAATCCTGATTGACAGCGATGGTGTCACGCCCCGGAGTACGGGAGGTGACGTGGTAGTTTAATTAAGTTAATTAAGTAAAGATTTGGTTAAAAATCAAGGTTTTAGAATGAAATTTATAAATAAAATGTGATAATTTTAAAATCGTTTGAATAGAAAGGTTAAAGAAATAAATGAATTACCATAATAATTAAACAAATAGAAATAACATTAAAATAATTAGATATGGGGTGGAACGCGTATGAGTCACACCGGCCCACATATTGTGCACACACATATAGTACTGACAATGTTATGATACAACCACAGTCCAGAGTAAAAGAAAAGTTATAGTCTTACATGCCTTGAATAGTGAATTAACCTACCAAATGCCTCTACTGATCGTAAGTCCGGTCGGCGGACTCTTCTCCAAACCTATGCTGATATCCACCTAGGGTTAAGATTTTAAAACAGATAAAATGTGAGCGAAAGGCTCAGTAGGACTATATTTAGAAAAT
>CAMOHE010048376.1:0-36156 GCA_946598075.1 Artocarpus hirsutus
AAAAACAGGGATGTGATTGTAGCATTTCCCGATATTGATCCATCCTTTGTATCAATTCCGCAAGAAAAATTTTCCCACGTGTCCAGAGGATCAGTAATAAAGGAAATTACTGAGTCATTTGAGCAACCTCACCTGTGGTACTCAACTTCCGAAGTGATTCGTGCGTTACAACTTTTCCTTGAATGTGGATATGAACAGTCCCAAAGTAGCAGTTACAGGTAATGTTAAGCACATTAATTCAAATATGGAAAACCCCAACATGGATTTGTAAATATTTTGTTTTTATTGATTTCAAACCTTATAGGCTGTTTGATAGCCTCGGTTGGAACCGTATGGATTAGAAACAGTGGTTTGCGGTTCCAACCATTATTTTGTCAGTGTTTTCTCTCACATGTTATAGTATTTATAATTCCAACTTATTTCTTACATAGCCTATAGTTCTAAATTTTAGCTTTTGTGTTATTTTCGCTGTTTTTACAGGTATGATCTTGTGGATCTGACTAGACAAGCTCTAGCAAAATATGCTAACAAATTGTTTTTGGAAATCATAGAAGCATATCAATCAAACGATGTTGAAGGAGTGACTCTAGAGAGCCGGAAGTTTTTGGAGCTAGTGGAGGATATTGACTCACTTTTGGCTTGCCATGAAGGATTTCTTTTGGGGCCTTGGTTGGAAAGTGCAAAGAAACTTGCTCAAAATGAAGAACAGGAAAAACAGGTTTGTTTCCCCCCTGGACTCTCACAACTAATGGGAAGTAAAATTGTTCCTTTGACTTGTGCAATTCCACAATGCAGTTTGAATGGAATGCAAGAACTCAAATAACCATGTGGTTCGACAACTCGGATGACGAAGCAAGCTTGCTTCGCGACTATGGTACGAATCGATGGCTAATTTATGGATTTTATTTTCCTTTAAAAAGAGAAGTTTATTTTTACATCAACTAGCTAAGTTAGTAAAATTTTTAGCGTCGAATCGACCGCATCAAACTTCTAATTTTTTTTTTGGGCATGCAAGTCTCTTTAATAAAGAGCACTTCTTATTTTGAAAAAACTAGGACCTACATACGCATGTCAACTTAGAAAGAGTAGATTTTGAGTAGGAATGGGGTTGAATTTTCTTACGCAAAACGTACAATTTTAGTCCCAAAAATTCATGTCCTTCTTGCAGGAAACAAGTACTGGAGTGGGCTTCTACGAGATTATTATCGCCCTCGAGCAGAAATATACTTTAAGTTCTTAATCAAAAGTTTGGAAGAGGGCAATGGTTTTGAATTGAAGGAATGGAGGAGAGAGTGGCTAAAGCTCACAAATGATTGGCAAAGCAGTAGGAATGTATTCCCTTTAAAAGGTGCTGGGAATGTTCTCAACATGTCAAGGTGGCTTTACAACAAGTACTTGCAGAATGCTGATACACAATCATTGAATGAAGCAGCTAATACAAATCATGTCATGTAATTTTTTTGGACAAGGAAATGATTTGGGAACTCATGTCTACTGCAGCAAATTATGTTTTTATATGTTTTGAATAAATTAATTCATTTCACTGGGAAAGGAAATACATATTTAAGGTACTTGATAGTAGGGGTTTTGGAAGATAAATAAAAGAGGGCAAAAATGAATTAGAATCTTTTCATTTCTTTTTGACCCCTAAGTTGTTTTTCCGCATTTCCTCCGTGATAAATACAAATGTTGTAAGGACATTGTCTACGTTAATTGGTTAAAAAAAATATATATAAACAAAAGGAAAAATGCCTAAAATACCCTTTGTGTTTAAGTAAAATATCACTTTTGCCTCTCTTATTATAAAAATACCCAAACATCTATTATGTTTTCAAAATCGTATATCAAAAACCCCTCGAAGAGATTAAACTTTTTAAAAACCAAAATTACCATTCCTAATCTTTACTAAATACAATTTGAAACATTATTAAACCAAATTACTAAAAATAAAAATCAATCTTTGAAAGTTAAAAACTCTCAATAAAATAGTAGTATTTACTTAATTGAAATATTTATTTAAACATTTTAAATTAGCTTTTCTTTAATTTTTAAGTCAAGACATTTAAAATAACATTTAATATATATTGAGAAGGATAATGTTATGATTTTCAAAAAATTAATTGCTTTGGGGTTTTTTGAGTATGATTTTGTAAACGTATAGGGTGATTTAGGCATTTTAATAATAAGAGAGACAAAATTTTATTTGGACAAAACATATGGGTATTTTCGGTATTTTTCCTTTAACAAAATTTCAATGACGCCCACGTAGACAAAATGTAAGGTTAACATGGTCAATAGCTCATATCTTTGTTATAGAGAAAAGAAGATGGGCCATGAAAGTAGGGAATTATAGGGGAAGAAAACAAAAATGATTCCTCCATTGGCTCCATCCCGCTAAACATGTAGGACTTCCACCTATCTTAGGATTCAAGATTTCTACAACTTCTTTTAACTCTCTCTCTTTTTTTTTTTTTTTTGGGGAATGTTCCAAGTGTCATAACCTTAAATATACGGAACTATGCTCTCATTGAAAAGGCCTTGTCTTTCAAAAAGATTTTTCCACCCTAAAGAACAAAATCATTCTTGCTTCTTTTCGACGTTTTTGAAATAAAGAAACATAGCACCAAGTCATCAAAAAGTGTATCCTTTATAATAACCAAGAACAACTTAAGATGAAGGAAAAAAGATGTTTTGACTCTTTTTAAACCACTCACACTACCTTGAGGATATCAATTCCATCATGATCAACCTTGTCAGTTCAAAGCAAATTCAAACTTTGAATTGATTTCTTTTTGAAGTTGTAAGTTAATTGAAATTCACTTGGTAGTGCCGCAAGAGGCTTGAATCAATCCTTTGGAATGAAGTGAGAGAGGATTTATGTGGACTACTAGGGTATCTTCTCAGCTAAAAATATTTATTTATATAGTTAAGTGGTTATTATAAGTCTTACACCTAACCTTGGAGACAAAATATTGATATTTTGGAGCCTCTTCACCAAAGTAACTTTTGAATTAAAGGTTTATTAATTTTTTATGCATTTTAATTCATGTGATAAGTGAATCGACATTCTTTCATTAGTAAATATTAAAAAATTGTCATATAACTTAGAATTCAAAAGTCTTATTTAGCAATAAATAAAGGTGTCGTATGTGTAAGTTTTTATACTCACTTAAAGGCGTTTAGAATTTCAGTTTTAACTTATCAATTACAACTGTGGACTATATAAAGCTCTCAACAGTAAAAAGTAAAAAGTAAAAAATTACTATAGTGTAGAGCTCTTACATGTTACAGTTCTTAAACATAAAACGTCAGTTATAATTGAAATTTTAAAAAAGGTAATTCAGTAGTAATATTTGACACACTCTTGTCTTTTATCACGCCGTTTCTTCGCTAAAATTTTAACATATCATTACAAACTTACACATAAGCTCTTTCGGATTTTCCTAATCCCTATTGACGTCATTAGGAAGAGCTCATGCGTGAATTTATAGTAAGGCATCAAGATTTTAGTGAGAGGACAATAAAAGAACAGCCAAAGAGAGACAACAATTTTACATCATTAGGTTAGCCCAGTTGTTGGGAGGGGTGGGATAGGGAAAGAAAGACAAGAAAAGTTTCTATCTTATGGAACCGTGAAAGGGAAAATCTTAAAAAAATAATCCAATATCCAAAAATTAAATTGGTTTTCTTTGTTCTAATTTAAGAACAAATTTTTCTTGTTTTGTTAACATGGCTATGAAACTAAAGCGTTGGCTATTTCTGTCACGGGTTATCAATTTTTTAATTAAAAACAATATAAAACTTTTACATATTATAATAAAAACAAAAAAATTATTATATTATAAATTTTTTATATGCTATAATATTTATAATTTTAATCAATTATTTTAATCATCGTACCAAACACTTCCTAAACCACACAAACCACCTTATGCTTATGGAGGGGGAAGCCATGGCCAATGGCCACCAGTATCCGCCACAGCTGTTGTGCGTCAGTTTTGATTAATCATTTCTGAGCGCAATGCAGCTTCCACCTTTTTCCCGGCCAGAGTTTCAAATACTACTTTTTCAAAGCAAAAAAGAAAGAAATCATATCCTACTTCTCAAATGCCTTGTACTCTCTTTGCCTATATGACACGTGTACATCAATCCATTATCTTCTGACAAACGTGCTGACGTGGAAAGAATCTCGCTTTCAATTGGTTGATGGGAGAATATAAAGTACACTTTTTTTGTCCCTCAAAAGCGAGTGTAATGAGATGAATGGCAGACGAGGGTGTAACTGTAAAGTTTTGAAATTTTTTGAATCTGAATTTGTGGACACTGGCTATGCATCTCTCTCTACGCAACTCTCAAGACACTCTCAAAAGTTTGTGTTTAAGCCCATCTCATAAAATACGGGAAAAAAAGCTTTTTTTTTTTAAATATAATTTCTCTCTCTTCGTGCTTCAAAAAAAAAAAAAAATTATTGTATGCTTTGGTCGTGGCAATACTCCATCCCATCCAACAAACAACTCGCCACTCTCATCATAGCTCTCTCTCTCTAGCTAAGTATGGTGTACTTCACAGTGAAGTGAGTTCTTTAGACTGAGTTCAAAAAAAAAAAAAAAAAAAAAGAACCCCATTTTGAGAAAGAATGAAAATGGGCATTTTGCTTTGGATTTTCAAACTGATTTCGGTGGCAACACCTTTCTTCTTATACTCTCTTGCTCTCACAGAAGATGGTAAACAAATAAACCCCTCTTTAACTTCTTATATTTTTCCATTCATTTTGGGCCGGAAAGTTTCTACCTTTGTTTGTTTTGTGCATTTTGTGCCTAAATCAAGAAAATGGGGTTTAAAGTTTAAATCTTTTGTATAATATTTTCCAGGTCTTACATTGTTGGAGATAAAAAGCACTTTGAATGACAGTAAGAACTTCCTTATAAACTGGCAAGCCACTGATGAATCTCCTTGCAAATGGACTGGTATTTCTTGCCATCCCCAAGACCAACGAGTCCTTTCAATGTGAGTTACACCCATTCTTCATTTATCTTTTTTTTTTTTTTGAATTATTCATTCCAAAGCTTATAGATTGGAAATGGGTTTTTTCTTCAGTAATCTTCCTTACATGCAACTTGGAGGGACTATATCTCCCAGCATTGGTAAACTCAGCAGATTACAGAGACTGTGAGTCCAATATCCACCTCATTTATCTTTAAGCAAAATTTATTTTATTTTGTTTTATTTGTTTATTTTTCTACTTTTTGTGTCCAAATGAGAAACAGGGCACTTCACCAAAACACCTTGCATGGAAACATTCCTAGTGCAATCGCCAACTGTACTGACCTTCGAGCCTTGTAAGTCAAAATAAGTTCTATTTAACTTTTGCATTTTCATAATTTATGTTACTTATAGTTCTGGATATGACATAAGCATTTTGCATTCATTTTTCTTTGTTTTGTTCTGTTTTGGGTTTTTCTTTTTTTTCTTTTTTTTTTTTTGACAACCCATTTAGATATTTGAGAGCCAATTTTCTCCAAGGAGGCATTCCATCAAACATTGGAAACCTTTCTCATCTTACCATCTTGTAAGTTTCTTTATCCTGTTTGGTAACAATTTAACATTATTGTAGTGGCAATTTGGTCCCTCATTCTGGGGCTATTTATGGTTAGCTCCTTTAATTTTGGCCTTTATTGATAACATAAAAAAAAATAATAATAATAACATGTAGGGATCTATCAAGCAACTTGCTCAAGGGAGCTATACCTTCATCAATTGGTCGCCTTACTCGACTACGTTCTCTGTAAGTTCTTGAATTGTAATTCTCTTGCTAAGTAAACGGACGGTCTATAATAGTTAGTGTAGTACTAATTCTTATTTCTCCTCCTCAGGAACTTGTCTACCAACTTTTTTTCTGGAGAAATCCCAGATATTGGAGTTTTAAGCACTTTTGGGAGCAATGCGTTAGTATTCTGTCTATCATGTGCCCATAACATTTTTTTACGCTTTTCATTTTTCCATAACATGCTGTTTTGGTTAGTACATATAATTTAAGTATTTGTCCAATTAAGAGGTGTCTATGTGTTTAAATGCATCCTTTTGTGCTTACAGTAAGGAAGAAGAAGACACTTAGTTAATGTTGTATAACCAGAACCAGCATGGGAAAGAACAAATTTATGAAAATTATCACGTTTTAGTCTAAGTGGACATGAATAGCGAGCAAGGTGCTTGTGTAAGTGTTGTGTTGGGGTGCTTTTGGCTAGTGTGGCGCTCTCTTTTAATAAGACAATGTCATGTGATATGTTAATAGAAAATACTCTTTCCAAGCCTATTGTAGCATGTTTAACAAGGACTAAATATTCCGCACCTTTTGACTTAATTTTGTGAAGTAGCTTCTGAAAGTTTCTTGCTTCTTCAGGTTTACTGGCAATCTAGATCTTTGCGGACAACAAGTCCACAAACCTTGTCGTACCTCACTTGGGTTTCCTGCAGTGCTACCTCATGCCAAAAGTGATGAAGCTGCAGGCAAGTTCTGGTCCATTTGCTGGTTATGAAAATCTGACGAGAAATTTTATCTAACTTTAACTTTTAATTTAATAAAAATTAGTTCTGCATGTTAATTTGTGGTCTATCGCTATTATGGATATCGGCAGTCCCTACCAAAGGAAGATCATCTCATTACATAAAAGGACTGATAATTGGTGGAATGTCCATACTGGGCCTGGCTCTTGTGGTTCTGCTTTTGTTCTTTTGGGTTCGTTTGTTATCAAAGAAAGAAAGAGCAGCTAAGAGATACTCAGAAGTTAGAAAGCAAAAAGTTCACGAAGAAAGTAAGCTTTGTCCTTTGTGCTCACTTGCATTTCCCTTTTTTTTGCTATCTATATACGGATGCTCAAATGTTTTAACCTTAAAACAGGCACAAAACTTATTACATTCCATGGTGACCTTCCGTACCCATCATGTGAGATCATAGAAAAGCTAGAGGCACTTGATGCAGAGGATGTTGTTGGCTCCGGTGGGTTTGGTACTGTTTACCGGATGGTCATGAATGATTGCGGAACATTTGCTGTTAAAAGGATCGATAGAAGTCGTGAAGGATCGGATCAAGTTTTTGAGAGGGAGTTAGAGATATTGGGGAGCATAAAGCACATAAACTTGGTGAACCTTCGAGGTTACTGCAGGCTCCCGTCTTCAAGACTTCTAATTTATGATTATCTTGCTATGGGCAGTTTGGATGATTTCTTGCATGGTAAGGATTAAACTGTTGTGATCATATGAACTCTCCTATTTATGCCCTGAGTTCTGTTGCATTTAATGTAAAACTGTTGTTAGCCTATCTTCTAACAGCTTAAGCATTTGGTAGAATTGGTAATGGTAAAAAACTTTGAAATGAAATGCTTAATAGAGTTGTTTTATCTTCATTTTTGTTAGAACATGGGCCAGAAGGTCAATCCTTAAACTGGAGTGATCGGTTAAAAATAGCCCTTGGTTCTGCTCGAGGACTAGCTTACCTGCACCATGACTGCTCTCCAAAGATTGTCCACCGTGATATAAAATCGAGCAACATTCTTCTTGATGAAAACTTGGAGCCCCGTGTATCTGACTTTGGTCTTGCCAAACTTTTGGTTGATGAGGATGCCCATGTCACAACCGTTGTTGCCGGAACTTTCGGTTACTTGGCACCAGGTCTCAACTTTTTTCTTTTCTTTAGTGTTTCTTCGTTTTCTTATGTAACTTCATTCGCTCATGTTGTTGTTACTCATTGATTTTTATTGCAGAGTACCTTCAAAGCGGTAGAGCCACCGAGAAGTCGGATGTGTATAGCTTTGGAGTGCTTTTGCTTGAGCTTGTCACTGGGAAGAGACCAACTGATCCATCTTTTGTAAAGAGGGGTTTAAATGTTGTTGGTTGGGTAAGAGCTTTCTCAGCCATTTTGGTTCCTTTCAACAAGGCTGCAACTAATAATAAGTTCATATGAAAGCTAAAAACTAAACTTTAATCCTCTGCAGATGAACACACTATTGAAAGAAAACCGATTGGAGGACATAGTGGATGAAAGATGCAAAGATTCAGATGTGGAGACTGTCGAAGCAATCCTCGAAATAGCCACCAGGTGTACCGATGCAAATCCAGATGATCGGCCGTCGATGAATGAGGTGTTGCAGTTGCTAGAGCAAGAGGTTATGTCACCTTACCCAAGTGACTTTTATGAGTCTCATTCAGATTATTCTTAGAGGAGAATGTGCTGCTTATTTTCTCCTTAGTTTTGTGAGTGTTTCTTCTTGCCTCTTTCTTGGGGGCTTGTAAAAAGTATAAATGTTGTCCTAGAGACTTTGCTGTGAAATGGTTTCTCCCACTTTTCCTTCAAAGCATGAGGAGCATAGTCTTATTATTATTTTTATGTAGAAAAATTTAAAGCTTAAAGTTGTCCTCCATGTTTAATTGTAAGGACTAACATAAATTCTTCCTTGATACTGTTTAGTAAAAAAAAAATGGTCTATGAGAGTAATTAGAAAATTTGTGGAACTTGCCAAAAAGTAGGGTTTTTTTGGGTGTCTTTTTTTTTTATGACATTCGAGAGATAGATAAGTTACATTTTAAACATTTAATTTTAACAAATTATATAATTAATTTTGACAAATTACTTAATTGAAATATTATAATATTGTAAAATTATCCCCAAATAATTAACTATTTTTAAAATATGGATTGAAATACCAACTTATTTATCATGTGACCTTGTTTTAATTTTGGATGAAAATCAAGTGTATTTGGTAATGTAATTTGAACTAAAAGTTAGAACTAATTTACTGTAACATGTGAGAGTTTTATATTGTAGTTTATTTTTGTTTTATATTGTAACATATAAGAGTTATAGCAATTAAAATTATATAATTAAAATAACGTTGCTAAAGACTCTTCAAAGCACCTTATATTATGTGTTTGATGGTGTTTACTTTCTAATTTTAATATAATTTATAAATTTAAAAGCACCCAGTAACATTTTATTGAATTCATAAAATATTTTGCCCCCATCGAAAACTTACGGTGGCCTTATCAATTTAGCCAAAGTTAATGAAAGCAAGCAGAGTACTCTTATATGAGTTTGAAATTCCTTGCTTGCAAAACAATGATTCTAATAATACACTCCTTATTAGGTTTGAATATGTTGTTTAATTGAATAGTGGAGTTTTAGAAGAATGAAAAGAATCTTTCAAACAAACAATACAAAAAACCAAATTCTATTTTCTGTGAAACACAAAACTTCATAAAAAAGCAGAAGAGGAATGCTAAAGGGCCTTTTTTTAAGCCATTAGATTTAATCAAATGGTTTAAAAATTCAACTCTCTCTAAATACAACTTCTTACACAATTACAATTTAAATTAAAATTAAAAACCCTAATAATAAATAAAATAAAGGGAAAAAAAAAAGGCCTCCGGCAGCTACAGCCACAACTGTAACATCTTGATTGATGGAGGCTTAGTGATGTTAATGGCCGGGGATGGCGGCGTGGTTTCGACAGCGAATTAGAAGCGACTTAGGCGAACCTGATTGATGACGGAGGTGGCTTCTTCATCGGCAACAACAGCTAGCCAAAGCTTGATTCCAAACGGACAAAATAGTAGCTAGGGATGAGATCGCGGCTGGTTCGACTGATGGTGGTCAGATTTGTCGTGAGATAACGAATAGATTGGGTTCCATGGTGGTCGTGACCTTAGTTCGGGCTTGGTTTTTTTGTGATCTTCGACTCGACCAGATTGGGAGGCTGAAGGGCGATGTGGGTATACGATCGAGGGGAGTGGGGGATCACAACTCATGGAGGCGGTGACCAATACGCGACCCATGGAGGTGGCGACCCTTGCAAGCATGATATCTTGACGGATATCGCGTGACCCAGAGTAGGTTTTTTCGCAACAAGGTCCGTCAACCGTACCACAACAAGGTTGCGACCTCGTGCGTTGTGACTTGTGACCTCTGTGTGATGGAATCGTGAGGAACAGTGGTCGTTGGTAAGATTTGAAGGCTAGTCGTGACTTACGGTCCTTGGTGACTTCCCCGGTGGAGGAGCAGAAGCAGAACCTCAGTTTTTTGTCTTTTTTAGTCCTTTTTTAATAAATTTTCAGGGTTTAACAACATAGGCCCCGTTTATTTTTGTTTTAAAAATTTTTAAAAATATTTTCACATATTTTTACAAGTAAAAATTTTAAAATACTTTTAACATAATTTTTAAAAATTTTTTATTTTTTAAAATAAAAATATTTTCACATTTTAAAAGCAATATCAAACGACCTCGTAGTTTGCATGGTTTATTTTATTGTAGTGAGCTTATGTTTCTTTTTCACCTTTGGATGTAAATTCAATGGCCACACAAAAGGTTCTCATTGATAAGAAGAATTTAAAGGTCTTATCATAGAAGTTGTCAAAGTAGAAATATTTAAACTTGCATCATTAATGTAGTCGATACATACACCTTTGTTGTACCTACTTAAAAAAACTCAAATCTGTCTTCTCTTATTAAATTATCGTACTGCTCTCATTGACTGCCATTAAACAACTAAATGATAGCTTACTCTGACAGCGTTATATTGCACGTGCAAAACGATATATTGTATCATGAACATTAAAAGATTTCGGAAAGATATCTTGAAGTAGTTAAAAAGCATCACAATCCTCTCATTGGCTGCAAATTAAACAACTCAACTATATGTTTGTGTCTGTGTCTATATATATATATATATATATATATATGTATAGGGTTATTTAAATACTCAAGGTAATTAAAAAGGCTCATAACAATTTTTAAATTATGGATGGAAATACCAACTTATTCGTTGCGTTATCTCAGCACATTATATCATGTGTTTGATGGTGTTTTCTTTCTGACTTTACCATTATGTATCAATTTAAAAGGATTGTAACATTTTATTAAATTCAAAAATAATTTGCCGTTGTTGAAAATCCAGAGACAAGATGTCACATTTGGTGTGAACAACTTTGCTAATGGTAGAAAACGTGCTATAGTTAAAACGAAGGCCAAAACTTCTAACACTTCCATCAAGAAGATTCAGCACAAATCAGCTTTCCCTCACGACAACGTTGAAGAAGATGCCCAGAAGAGATCCTGTGCCTCTATGGAGCTCTCCAAGAAGTTCCAATCTAAATTATCGCAGTCCCTGTGCCAGGTCTGCCAGAAAGAATGCGTGCCCTAATTAGTTGGAATGTTCGGGGAATGGGGTGCCTGAGACGATTGAGAAAGTGTGAAGAGAAAATGTTAGGGTCGTTTTTTTGTCCATCTCTAACTTTTGCTCTTGCCATATGTCGTCGTACTTTTCAATAAAAATAAAATATAATTAACCATTGTTTTATATTGTATTACAAACTATTGTTTTATATTTCATTACAGCTTTGTCACTCTATACTTTCATTACTAAATAGGTTTGTTTTGGAATTTATTACAGCATTATTTTTAAAGCAGGAGAGAAGTTTTTTATTTTTAAAAAAGAAATATTTATATACGTATAACGTTATATATAACGGTTATTCTTAATTGATATATAATTTCTTTTGACAAACATTGTAACTATATAACGTTTTATATGTATATATATATACTGAACAATAACTAGACCCTCAAAAAAAAAAAAAAAAACAATTTGTATAATGCTTAGCTTATATGTATAGATAGTTGTATATATATATAATCTTAAAAATCTTGCAAAACAGTCTTGGTTGCATAGTGTGTGTGTGTATATATATATTGCTACAAAAGTCATTTTTACATTACGAAGTGAATTGAAAAAGAAAGAAAAAAACTGACAGCATATGTATAAATTAATTGAAAAAACAACGTAAGAATAAAATGCTAAAAAGAAAGTAAAGAATACCTTCGTTGTTTTTTACTTCTTAGAAATAACAAGGTATATATTAAAGAGTGACATATTTTTAATAAAAGCTAAAATATGGAATTTGTAGTAGTGCTTCAATTTTATTGAAAAATAAGATGGGATATGTCAAAAGAAAAAGCTAAAGAGTGATAAATAGAGTGATCCTAGTATTATTTGTAATCTTCTACATGGAAACCAAACTTAAAGGTCTTTCCGCTTGTAAACTCAAAGAGTATTTGGGTTTTAAGAATAACCTGATTGTTGATAGCTTTTGCTATAGAGGTGGTATTTTTCGTCCTCTAGAATCGCAAACGGGACGTGTCTTTTGAAGTTTTTTAAAGAACCATATTGATGCATTAACTGTCAAGTTTCAGTCAGGGACCAATAGACTTTGCAAGCTTTTATGGTTGGAACAGTCTCGAAGCTCTATCACTCGTGGGAGTTACTTAGGTTTCCGTTTGAAACTTTAGTTATAACTGACGTTTTAAGCTTAAGAACTATAGCATGTGAGATCTTTATACTGTAATAATATTTTGTTTTTTTCTGCAGCTACTGAGAGCTTTATATTATTCACGTTTATAACTAATGGGTTGAAATTGAAGTTTTAAACATCCCTTTAGTCATTTAAAAGGTACTTGTTCTCTTTTGGTTCATTTTGGGAAATTTCAATGAAATTGCTAGCAACTTCGAGAAATTAGGGGAACTTGACAGGTTTAAATATTTAATAGAGTAATTTGCATCGTTAGTTCTTTAACTTTTTAGTAGTAATATTTTGGTCTCTTTTTATTAAATTTTGACAAAACAACCCCTCAATTTTTCAAACCTTAGTAATTGACGGACTTCAGTTAAAATAAACCTAAAACCTAACGGAATAAAGCACGTGCATGTCACGTGCGACTTTTTCTAGAAAAAGTTACTTAAATGTCCACTTTAATTCTCATTTCTTTTTCGTTTTTTTCCCTAATTACCTTTACGCTTTTTATCATTTAGGGCTCTTCAAATGAAATCAGGAACTTCAAAAAGAAAGAACTTCATTAATTAATTTCTCCCTCTTCTTCATCAACCCTTGTCAATCTCTTCTTCATCAATCTCTCCCTCCTTTTCTGCCTCTCTTCTTTAGCTGCCTATCGACTCATTCACTCTGGCTGGCTTGATTTTATAAGCCGTCAAGGCGAGCAACGGAGGCCAGATGGCCTGTGAATGGCAAACGACATGTGAGTTCATCCGTCGCCGTTGCGAGTTCATTCGTCGTCATCAAAGACGAAACGGCTCCTGTCATCTTCGGCGGACAAGTCCTCGGTGTGACAGCTCCGTCGACCGCAACGGCAATTTCGCATGAGATCGAGGCCCTCCAGATCCCCGCAACTCCCCCAACGTTAATCCTGCCGTCTATCTACAGATATCGCTGTCTATCAAAGCGAATCTCAGCTCGTCTTGGTTTTGATGGTGAGGACAATTCCCCCGCTTCTATCAATGGTGGTGGTGGTCTCGCCAAGATCAATCAAGTACACTTCTCATCTCTCTGATTGATTCCTTCACTCTTATGACTTGGGTCGTATGTGGATTTTGTGATCTCCATCATATTGTTTTGATTCTGGAATGGTTCAGTTTCAATTGATGAGAAATTTTTTCCTCTTTAATTTAGTGATCTGGGTCTGATATGATTTATCTTTAATCGTTTCTGTCTTTTTTTTTTTTTTTTTTTTTCATGAATGATTATTATAATTGAGCTAGATTGTTGGGTTGATAGTCACTAACAGTAAGTTGAGATTGCATAACGGTCGTCTATCTGCGACACAAAAAAATCTTACATAATTAAAGCATATTTAATACAACTTCTATGTACTGAGAAAGAAATCAAATGATAAAACAAATTAGCTTCCCATTTCTTCTTGGTTCCATTTTTTTTAAGGAACTTTTTCGTTCTTTTTCCCTTAGAAAGATAAGCATAAAAAAAAAAAAAAAACACAAAAACTTCAAGTGTCAGAAAACTGGAAATGGGGAAAAAAGATCTAATAGCTATCCTCTTTCAATGGAAAGTATAATTCTAATTTTAGTGAAAATTAGAATCAGAATCATAACAAATTTATTGATATAAATCTATACACAAAGCAGTAAAAGTAATCAATATTCAGTAAAAAAGAAGAAGATTCAAAATCCAATTTTTTTTTTTTTACTTTTCTAGGATTATTTTTTTTTTTACGTTTGAGCATTTTTTTTCCAATTTCTTTTTTTAATTTTAATAAAAAAAGTAAAGTATGTGATTTTATTATTTTGTCCTTCAAAATCAGGTCATGTGACTAGTACATGCGTGACTTCGTTAGGTTTTGGGTTAATTTTGATAGAAGTCTATTAATAATTGCTAAGATTTTAATAGTTAAAGGGTTATTTTGCTAAAACCAAAAAAAGAGTGTCATCTATTAAAAAATTAAAAGATCCCCGATACAAATTACTCTAAGACATTCTTTTGACAACACGTGATCATAGTGAACGTGTTACTCTGGACTTCATAGAACTTCTAACCTCTCATGCACGCTCTCTTCTAGAGAGATAAATGCTCACACTTATTTCGTTTTTATTTTTCAAATCAAAACAAAATCAAACAATTAGTAAATAGTAAGTTTAGTAGAAGAATCTTTTTCTTTCCTCCTACCAAACTAAATAAGATAAAAAAGAAGGATTTTTATTGGTGGTCTCTGAATTCTAAGATCATTCTCATTTTGTCCTTCACTTTAAAAATTTTCATTTTGCCTTTCAATTTTAAATTTGTCCTTATTTAAGCAACTATGTTAAAATTTCTATTAAAAACAAACATAATAGGAGAGGAATTAGTCTCACCTAATCTTTTCTTTTAGAATTTAAGTTCAAAGCAAACAAAAAAGGACTACATAACCACACGTAACCCCATATTTTCGTTTGTTTCAACAAAAATTTCAACAAAGAGGGCTTAGTGGGACCAATTCAAAGTTAGAGGGCAACATAGGTGTTTTACAAATTTAAAGGGCAAAGTAAAAATGGTTCTAATGTTAAGTGAAATAACTGAAAATAAGACCAAAGTAATTTTCTCTATATATTTTCTCTCCTCTTTTTCCTTTCCTTTTGCCAAACAAGCATAAAGGTCTATCCAATAAAACTTTTCCCCCCTAAAAAAATCCATCAAAACTTAGAAGTAAATACGTATTAGAAGACAAAATTTACGTGTAGAGAACGTAATTATTATTAGTGGTAATTATGTAATAGAGGACCTAACTCACATTTGGGACCCGCGCCTAACACACTCCTTTTTGATGAGGTACTTTTTTCTATAAGTAAGAAAAGGGTTGCCCCGTTGTTAGTACATGATTCTTTAACTCTGTTTTATGAAAATGTTACTACACGATTGTCAACATTTCCATTGTCATGTTTATATTTTGGAGTCTGGACATTAAAAAACAAAGAGGAAAAGATATCTTTTTTGGTGTGTTTATATAATGTCCACAAATATTTACAATTTTGTTAAATAGCTATGAATATTTAAACTATTTTAAAAATATCCACAAAATATCCATAAATACTGAGAAATTTTCTTTTTGTAGAAAATTTATTTTTTTTACCACTTTTTTTTTACTATTTGTAAACAAAATTGACTAACAATTTCAACTAAAAAATAATAAAAAATAATTATTGATACTTATTTAATTTTTAAATAATTCACACTTTTTTATATGAATTGTTCATTTAAAAAATAAGATTTTAATCATGAGATTTATTTCTTAATTTTTATCTCTTTTTTTTTTCATTCCAAGAACATTATGACTTCAATCTTCGTCTTTTTCTTTTTCAAAGCGCATAGTTTGATGGTTAGGAGATTCTTTACGTTTTTTTTCCTTCCAGCAAAGTACAAATAATGGTGCTCTTTTTGGTAAGTATGTGTGTAAATATGTGTGTTTTACCAAATATTGATGCTGAGATGTCACTACGTATCCCTCAAGATTACTTATAAAGCTACATATACCAACGTTATCTAATTATAGGTTAACAGTAGTAATAGATCAAGAAATACACATGTGGTTTATTAACAAGTACTCTCAAAATAATTCTGTACGTAGTGTCTTGGCAAATATATAGTTTAAATCAAGATCTGAACCTACCTAATCTTTTCAACTGGCTAGAAATTACTTCATTTGGTATTATAAATACTTATGTCTGGTAGTAACTTTTTTTTTTAATGTATTTTTATATTATTGTATCATGTTTGTAATGAATATGTAAAATAATAATGTTAGAATCATAATCAATGTATAATTATGATGATTTCCTATTGTATTATCCGATATCACTTTATATTAAACTAAAAGACTGTATTATTTATGTCAATGATGAAGTCAAGAATTTTCGTTAGGGAGGCTGATAATTGTAATAGAAATTAAATCAAAATCAGCCGTTATAAATGTTCTACAATCATCCCTGTCGGGTTTCATGCATAAAACGTTGGATAAAAACCATATTATCTTTTCAAATATTCGCGAGTAAAGTATCATATGTCAATTAATCTTTAATTCAATTGTGTACCCTATTTTCTATAATATTTATAGCAAAAAATGCCCTTTACATAGGAGCAATAACAACAGACAAAATTAATACAACTGTCAGAAGCCGATAAATTAACAGATATACAATATTTTTATTAACTAGAGAGCCCATAGAATTTCTTTTAAACTATCTTAGTATATTTGCTCAACTAATTGCTACGTTAATACTAAAAGAAAAAATATGTTTATGAGCAATTTTAATTTTGACAAATGAACATGTGAATATAATGAGTGTAGCATATTTAACTAATCAGATCCTAATTTCCATGAACAATGTCACCAAGACAAATTAATTTAACCCTAATATCAACACAATAATGCTCAAACGTCTTCAAAAATTCAACTATTTACTACTATACTATAATAAAAAAAGACTACGATTTAATTTTTTTTCCTTATGAAGGCTTTATAAAGATTCAATCTATTTGGACTTTATTGGGCTTATAAGAAAATTAATTTTTTTAAAATTTTGAGAGAAAATAATATATTTAATTTTTAAGGTGGATTTTTATGCATTTTTTACTATATTATATATACACTTAGTTGTACAAATATATAGAAGGAAGGAAAATTGAGGGGCCGGTCCTATATGGTTTTTGACACCTATTTATGTTAATAATAAGATATTTGATAAAATCAATTGAAATTCATCTGTTTTAATTATATAAAACTCCTACATATTATAATATAAAATAATAAAAATATACTATAATATAAAAAATATATATAATAATATATCACTCTTATATATTATAATATTTTTATTTTAAACTTTTAGTTTTAACTCCTAAATATTTTATGAGTTAGTTCAAATCAAATGATATAGATTGTTTTAACATTTCCATTCATATTGTCCGTAAAATAAAAACTCCACAGATTCGTCCGTATCAACATTTCCATCCTTCATAAATTCGGACACAAATATCACACAACGACGTCTCCTATAGCCAGTACCACTCGTTCATTTATTTATCACTTGTTTTGGTTTCAACATAATTAGCATCAAAATATCCCAAACAATGACCGACAGCTCCACACCAATTACCAGGGCAAAGCTCCACGGGAAGGTTGCGATCGTCACCGGTGGCGCCAGCGGCATCGGCGAGGCCACCGCTCGGCGCTTCTCCGACCATGGTGCACGTGCCATCGTGATAGCCGACGTCCAGGACGAGAAGGGCAGCGAAGTCGCCGCTTCCATCGGCCTCCACCGCTCCTCCTACGTCCACTGCGACGTTGCCGACGAGGAACAAGTCAAGTCCCTGGTCGAGTCCACCGTCCGTACGTACGGAAGCCTCGACGTCATGTTCAGCAACGCCGGCGTGATGAGCGCGTCGGACCAGACCGTCCTCGACCTGGACCTGTCGGCGCAGGACGCGCTCTTCGCTGTGAACGTGCGTGGGGTGGCGGCCTGTGTGAAGCATGCGGCGAGGGCGATGAAGGAAGGGGGGATAAGGGGGAGCGTGGTGTGCACGGCCAGCCAGTTTGGGAGGTTTGGGACGGACAAGATAACGGACTACACGATGTCGAAGCACGCAGTGGTGGGGCTGGTGAGGTCGGCGAGCTTGCAGCTCGGTAAGTACGGTATTAGGGTGAATGCGGTGTCGCCGGGGCCGATAATGACGCCGATGGTGACGAAGTTCTTCGGAGAGGGGCCGGAAGTGGAGAAGATGGTGGAGGCGATGGTGTCGCTTAAGGGATCACGGGCGAGGCTGGCGGCAGAGAACGTGGCGGACGCGGTTGTGTTTTTGGCTTCCGACGAGTCGGAGTTTGTGACGGGGCATGATTTGGCCGTGGACGGTGGTTATATTCATCAACCGCTGCTGTAGGTCTCAAGACGTGTAGTGTGAGAAGTTCGTTTGTGTGTCTTCCAATAATGTTGGATTCAAATCTTGAATTCAATTGTATTTGTGCTCAGGTTATGCTCTATAGATAATTATGTGTTCGCTTGTGTCCTTCACGTGTTATGTAACTTCAATAAGGATGTGCCGTGTGAAATTACAGTATAAATCTTTTTTAAGCCATCTGAGAACGTGGTTCTAAACTTATATGTGAATGATTACGACACTAATAATGCATAATGCAAAGTTAATTCTTGAGGGGGTTGGGTCAAAAGCACCCTTTCTTTTTTTCTTTTTTAACATGAGATGTGGATTCAAACTTTACAGATTGTTAGAGTGAGACGTAGAATTATCATGTAAGTTACTCCTACAGCTACGTAAAAAACTTATTTTATGGGTAGTGGTTTATATTTCGAAAGTTATCATTGCAGATTGTCTATTAATATATAAACATGAAAATGTCATTGGAAAACAATTATTTGATTAATTATGTTTTTCTCTCACCTTTACTTTCTCAAAGCTTGTCATATCAAGTTTCAATGATTTCACCTCTAAGCAATTCAATCGAGTGGGTGAAAAATAACCCTTCAAGAAAATTGTATTACAATATACGCATTTGAATTTCTAATCTTTTTAAGTTGATTGGGAACGTTAGTTTAAACTAAGAATTTATTTTAAAATTAGTTTGATGTATAATTTTTGTAAGAGAAAAGACTGTAAAAAATTAATTTAAACTACAATTTTATTCTTTAAACTATATTCCTAAACATCACGTTTCTAATAGTTTACAAAACTAGTTCATCTCACTAATGAAACTTTAGAGTTTGTTTGGCACACCATATTGTATTGTATTATATTATATTGCATTTTTTGTATACAATATAATACAATATAATACAATACAATACAATACGGTATGTCAAAAATGATTAAAATTACACAATGAAACACTTGAATAAGTTATGTTTAAGGACATGTTTGGCATAGTATTGTATTATATTATATTATATTATATTGGTATTATATAATACATTGTTTGATTTTACACTATACTAACATGTTATATTACATTATACAATGTTTGTTTATCACCTTATTATATTGTATTAGCATTTAAACTTTAAATATGGTAAATCTATGTCATAGTTTTGGGTTCGAATTTTAAATTCAATTTAAGGTCGGGATTCGAGATTGATAGTATTGTTCTCATTCTTGAACCAATCGAAGGCTTAGTACAATGGGTCCTCAAAGCCCGAGTCACTACTAAGTCGCGAGTTAATGGCCTCGGCAAAAGAGATAGAGTTCTTTGAGTGGATGATTGGGGTCAGAAGGAGAATTCATCAGTACAGGTTCTCTCTCTAAATTGTGCCAATTTGTTAACTTCCCCGTGGTCTTTTGATGTTTGACATTTTAACAAACAACTTATACGCATCATTTAATCACAAAACAACGAGATCGACCTTTATGTTTTATATGTTCAAGGTACCCTGAAAATGAATATTAAGTAATAAATCTTGTATAAAAGTTCAAGTACCCGTGTAAATACAAAATTGAGAAATAAATGCATGAGATAAAAATACTATTTTAAATTGCATATAAATGAGCATGATCATCATTTGCATTCTGTTTAAAATTTTTCAATGTGCAACAAATAAAATGGTATTCGGCGTTATACTGAACAAATATTTACTTAGAATCTATCAAAAACATGCAAAGACCTCAAAAGTTTGTCAAAAGATCACATAAACCTCAAGGTGCACAATCACAGTTCCAACAGGTGAATAGCAATTTACGTTCTCAATGGGTACCAAGAAAAAAAAATGAGCAATTCATCAAAAAGATTCTTCAAGTACACTAATGTACGGATGTTTTAGAAAATACAGATTTCAGCAACAAATGCAATATTACTGTTTGCAGGAGATAGGCGTTTCTCACCGTGGAAAGGATCTGTTTTTGCAATGTCACAAAAAATCTCAGAATTACCTTGATCGGATGAGCTTGATGGACGGTGGTCGGAGAGAAAGCTACGCCGGGACGGAGAGAAATAGAGAACGGCGGGAGAGGGAGGTGGCGAGGAAGGGACGGGAGTGAGGAGAGAGACTTCCCTGTTGAGTGAGAATATGGAAGAGTCCAGAAGTCTAATACGGGAGAGAAACAAAGCCAAAAAGAGGACAGGGTTTTAGGCAAACCAGAAAGAAAATAAATTGTTTTGAGTAAATAACTCAATACAGTCCAATACGGGCCTTTTTTTTTTTTTTTTTTTTTTTGGTATATTATACAATACAAGATATATTGTATTAAATTAACATCTTGTATTATTTTATACAATATGTTGTTAATACCAAACGACTTATTATTTTAAAATAATACAATGTAAAACTCTAATACAATAAACCAAACGAGCCTTAATATTATATGCAATGCGAATGATGTCAATGTAATACTTGGCATCGAAAGGGAGAAAATGACATGATTATAAAATTTTATTTGTGCTCTAATGTATAATACGATTTCATATACTATATATATTTTGTTATAATTATTATGCTTCAAAAATTAGGAAAGTAGATTTTTTAATTAGTTTTTTTGACCAAAAAATGCCAATATTACAATGATTAAATGAAAGAGTGAAATAATAGAATCAAAAGGAAAAATTTGACACATTTTATACTTAGATGTTAAATTTACCTTCAAACATAACATCTATCAAATTCAGTACTAAAAATCACATTGACTCAAATGCTAAAATTTAGTATTGATGCGTATCAATTTGGTATCATAGTGGAGATGTTATAGAAAAGCTCTCCACCAAATTGTCTCTCTTTTATACTTCTCTGCCTCATGAATTCTTACCATGAATGTTCTTGTACGACCTTGGCATAAGTTTAGGGATGGCAATAGGATGAAGCCGCCTTCTCCGCCCATTGTCCCTGTAACGGGTCTGGATTACGCGCAAATAACCCATTATTTAAGTATACACATTATTTTAGATTTTATGCATATTAACAAGTTTAGTCAACAAAACCTATAGTAATCACTTAATTAAACAAATAGATGACTTTGGTTTAAGTATCTAAGATACATATTTATGTACACAACATATTAATTAAATAAAATTTTTATAAAAAAAAATTAAGCATTGCGAGTTCGGACTTCGGATGGAGACCCCTAAAAAGATAAAGTTGCCGCAAGATGTACGAGAAACCTATTCAACCAGCAATAGTTGTCTTTACTGGCCAAAGGGCCTAACAACTTCTTAAATGCAGACGTGACAGCCCATCGAGCAACAGATATGCTTGGTACAGCCTCTTGCATCACATGGGATGGAGCACGTGCAAAACCTGTTACGCTACAGTGTACACTTTCCTTTTTTTATTTGAACACATTTTGACGTCACTGACTGAGCGGTTTTTTTGTTTTTTGTTTTTTTGTTCTTTGTTTAAAGAAAAGGCCTCCAACTAGAGGATAAAAATTATTAATAATAGCTTAAACATGTCAAGATACAATTAAAGATCTAAACACCTAGAAAATGGTATACAAATAGACTTAAAAAGCCTACTTGGGGATTTGTATTTTGATTGACGGAGCTAAACAAATCTCTAACCCTATTTAGAGTTATACTCCTACTACCAGTGGTTCCACTGACCACGAAGACAAGCCACATCTTAACCCAATTCTGACTCAAGACATCACATAATAAACCAAAAGGCATGGAAAAACCATCCTCTAAATCCGACACAACCCGTGACAACACTAAAGCAACAAACACAACCCAAAAGAGCAATGGGGAAATCACAAACCCTTATTAAACAGGCCCAGAATACAAAATAAAACATACACACACACAAAACACAAAACACAAATCCAGAATGTTGCCTCTACTACGATCCACGAATTTGAGATCCCTCAACGCTAGTCACCCAGAAGCCTCAGTCTCCCAACTCCAGCCATATGCCAGCCGGTGAGATGATTTATGAAATTCCAACAAAATCGAAATGTTTTAAATGATTGATTTATGAAATTCCAACACCTTATAGTCAATCAATGGTCGTGAGTTGATTTTCCAAGGGAGGGGGAGTGGTAGGTGGATCCCCTCACATAAGGTTTTTGAGAAAGAAAATGAACCGGCTTTACTAGAAATTGTACTTGCACGAACAACCTCACTTAGTAGTAAATTGAATGAGCAATTGTTAATAGAAAGAGAGAGGAGAACCTATGCTAGAGATCGCATTGGGACTTGACAGATGGAGCTACAGAGATGGTCCATCTTGGATTGAATTATTAAAATCTCTATTTACCGAATATAGTCATTTACATTCTTTATGAAGTTCATTATGAACATTTCTCAATTATTCATCGAAAACATTTGATAAAAATCTATTTTTGGCTTAAATCATTTTGAAATAGGGCTACTAAAGAAAATGGGTAGAAGTCCTACCTCGATATCCATGTCAGCATCCTACACCGTAATCCCAGTCCGCTATACGTTAGCTCCGTGGATTTACGCACAAATCCTAAATGTATAGTAACTTAGTTCATTAGTACCCAACCCGAGGTATCCTAAGTTCCCAAATCGTCTCATGGTGTCCTAGTATGCCACTTAAGTTTATAAAATTATTTTATAAAGTTGAAATTTCATTCGGGGTTCAAAACAGTAAAAACGGGTAAAAATCACAAAATTGAGTTATGTTCGGTCGGCCTGTCGGTCCCCCTGGTTCGGCCGGTCGAACTGTACAGTTCGGCCTGCTGGAAGACCAAGTCCGGTAGGTCGAACTTTTCAGGCTCGGCCTGCCGGTGGTATGAATCCGGCCTGCCGATCCTTTGAATCCGACCTGCTGAAGATCAAGTTTGGCCTGTCGATCTGGAAAATTTCAAAAATTTTCACGCACGGGTTCTCAGCCTCCCGAGTCCAAATCTTCAATCCAACCTGTTTTTCTCAGTTCTCAGACATGGATAATGATCAAAATTGATAAATAAATATTATTAAACACTTTTTAACTCATCAAAACAAGATTTAAGCAAGATTTTTACAAAAATCTAAAAATAGAGAAAATAGAGAAAAAATAAAAAATCTTGATTTCAATCCGTTTTTTATCAACCAAGGTTTCAATTCTAGTTATTCTAAGTTACTCTAACCTAGATTGAAGCTTTTCTAAGCTCAAACGAGTTCGAATATCAAAATACAAGAAAATTTAAAAAATAGAAAAAATTTTAAATTTTAAAAACTAATCTCGAATCGAAGCTTTAAAACGGATTTGAAATCGTCCAATTGAGTTCCCAAGCCTCCAATCTGTTAACCCAAAGCTTGAAATCGAAATTTGTTTTCAAAATTTTAGAGAGAGATTGAGAGAGAGAATGAAACCGAGAAAGTGAGAGAGCAGAGAGAGTGACAAGCGAGAGAGTGAGGGGAAAATGAGAGGAAGAGAGAGAAAAGATGAAATAAATAGAGAAAGAGAGAGAAAAGTGGTTGCACAAGACTATGTGTAACTACACACTATTTTCAAATCAAATTATTTCATTGAATTAACAATTAAAAATAATTAAAAATTATTAAAAGAGTAAAATAACACAAGGTTACGTAATTTTCACAAAATAATCAAATTAAATTTAAAATGCTCATTATGGCACACTAATCATCATTTAACACTCTAATTACACTTAATTAACTTCGGGGTGTTACAGAAAGATAGAGGAGAACCTATGCTAGAGATCACATTGGGACTTGACAGATGGAGCTACAGAGATGGTCCATCTTGGATTGTTGAGTTCATAATCCAAGCAACGGAGGGAGGCGAGAATCATTGTAGTTTTTCACAGATCCGTCGAGGAGATCATTGGCATCCTCGACACCTTCTACACCATTAGATGCTATGATGTGGCATTTATCTCCTCTGATACTAACGATTCAGAGTCAACTAAATCGATGGTTACGAAGAAAGGAAAGGTGAGAAAAGGGAGAAATCGCAACATCGAAAAGACAAGACGATGCTATCGACTCCAAATCTAAACAACGCCGTTGTAGAGAGCATTGGGTGAAGAGAGAGAGGAGGTGGAAAGGGGGGGGGGGTGCAGAGAGAGATTGATATGAAAACAAAGAGTGCGAGTGTAGGGAAGAGAGAGGAGAGAGAAGGGATGAAATTGTGTCAAAGTTTATTTTTAACGAATGTTTGTATGGATGAAGGTAAAAAGTTCAATTAATAAATCAAATTACAAAATAAAAATGTAAAAAGGTCGGTTTTGAAAAGCGAAAAAGGAACAATGTTGATAATGAATGTTCATAGCAGGACAATCTCTATAAATTTCTCAACTTTTAAATTTTTATTCAAATTTTTTGTGAACGAGCTAAAAATAACTCAATCCAAAATGCTTCCTATTGTGATATTATTTTCTTGATCATTTCTCTCTTGCAATAATTAGATCTTGGCTTCTATCTCATTACATTTTTTCCCCAAATCTGAAGAATCATCAAAATTTTATAATTCGTGAAAATGCTAAATTGTATTGTTTTAAGGTGGTATATGTTTTTACCCTTGAGAAAAACAGGGGATTCTATTGTAGTTATTCTTGTTAATAAGCGAAGGATATATATACAAGAGTAACCTTTGATTTATCGGGTTATGCCAAGATACAATTCCATAAGGGTTTGAGGAACAGATCTAGGTCTATTTGATTCTTAGGTTGAAAATGCAGCGGTTTAAATTTTTTTTTTTTTTTAAATGAAAAGTTGGAAAAATATAGTTTGAAAATTTAATTTGAACTGATATTTAAATGTGATTGATTTTGGATTTAAAAAATGAATAAAATCTAAACTATGTTTGGATCTAAAGACTTTCATTAAAAAAAGGGGTTCAAAATTTAGGTCCGAAAAATGTTTATATGAGTTTGAATGTTTTGAAATCATTTCAATGTTTGAAAATACGCTATGTTATTTTTGCCTTCAAACACCTACTCAGTTCAAAAATTGGGTTCAAACGTGATAATTTTATAAATAGACAGCCTTAAAGAGTGTCCCAGACCAAAATAAAGGTGATAACATTTGTCGATATTGTTTAGTGGCAGGGCTTTGATAGAACCCGATGCTTACGTAGTTGATAAAAAAACAAAGAATAAAAAAAAAAAATGGCTACCCGGACAAAAGTAAAAGACAAAACAGGCAACGTCTTACATGTTCAGATTAAGACCTCATTTTAGAAATAAAATGGGCAATTATTGTTGTGGGAATTAAAAAAACATATCTGCCAATAAATATTTGCCTTTTAATAATCATATTTGCTTCGCAAAGAATAATTTTAATCAAACTTGTAGGAATCACAACCTGGGAGTGTGGACCTGAGAAACACACGTGAGCTAAGCAATTCTAAAACCTAGGCAACGTTTCGGAGTTTAGTGAGATAAATAAATAAATACATAAAATACCCAAAACACCCCCTAAGTTTGTCAAAATATATTTTTACCTTTTTAATTAAAATATCTAAAATATCCTTTATGTTTTGTTAAATTATCATTTTTGTTACTTTTATTATTAAAATGCTCAAAACATTGTATGTGTTTTTAAAATCATACTCAAAATACATCCTAAAGCAATTAATTTCTTAATAGTTATAAGGTTATCCTTCTTAGTATATATTAAATGTTATTTTAAATATAATTTGACCTAAAAAATAAAGAAAAAAGTTATTTAAAATGTTCATATAAATATTTTAACTATACAGTTACTTCAATTATTTTGAGAGTTTTTAACCTTTTTAATATTGATTTTATTTAGTAACTTGATTTGATAATGTTTTAAATTGTATTTAGTAAAGATTAGAAAGAATAAATTTAGTTTTTTAAAAAGTTTAATAAAAAATAAAAAAAAGTTCATAAAAAAAACACATATACGCAAAATAACATTTTAATTTAATATATTAGGAAGGATAATTTAGGAATTTTTAAAAGATTAATTGCTTCAAAGGTATTTTGTGTATGGTTTTGAAAACACAAGGGGTGTTTTGAGTATTTTAATAATAAGATGGACAAAAGTGATACTTTGACAAGACACATGAAATGATTTAGGTATTTTAATAGTAAGAGGAACAAAATAGTATTTTGACAAAACAAAGAGGTGTTTTGTATATTTCTCCCAAATAAATAAACAAACCCGTAGAAATAACGGGAGAAGCCCTCAAAATATCCTCTAACCAGTTCATTCTTTCATATTTTATTTTATCATCAAATAAAACGAGGCAATCATTCAACCACTCATATATCTTAATATAGCCCGTATGTCCAAGTTGAGATAAAAATCTTGTCCCTCTTGGAAAGAAAAAAGAAAAATGGCAGACGGCAAGCTTCACGGTAAAGTAGCTATAGTCACCGGCGGCGCCAGCGGCATCGGCGAGGCCACAGCCCGAAGCTTCGTGGCTCATGGCGCTCGTGCCGTCGTCATAGCTGATGTCCAAGACCAAAAAGGCCGAAACGTCGCCGTTTCGATCGGCCCCGAGGTCTGCTCCTATGTCCACTGCGATGTCTCCGACGAAGAGCAAGTCAAAACCCTAGTGGAATCCACCGTACGGAAGTACGGTTGCCTCGACGTCATGCTCAGCAACGCCGGCGTCCCCAGCTCCTCCGACCAGACCGTCCTGGACCTCGATTTCTCTGAGTTAGACCGGCTGTTTGCGGTGAACGTGCGGGACATGGCGGCGTGTGTGAAGCACGCGGGGCGGGCGATGGCGGAGGGAGGGGTGAAGGGGAGCGTGATATGCACGGCGAGCACGGTGGCGAGTATCGGGAACGTGAAATACACGGATTACGTGATGTCGAAGCACGCGGTGCTGGGGCTGGTGAGGTCGGCGAGCCTGCAGCTGGCGAAGGACGGGATACGGGTGAACTGCGTATCGCCGGGGGGGGTCGGGACGCCGCTGCTGCGGGCGCTGATGGGGATCGGAGAGGAGGTGGATTTGGATGTGGTGGTGGAAGGGTTCTCGCTGTTGAACGGGGCGATGAAGACGAAGAACGTCGCGGATGCGGTCGTGTTTTTGGCGTCGGAGGAGTCGGAGTTCGTGACGGGGCATGATCTGACCGTCGACGGCGGTACTAAAAAAATGTAGTTGCTCGGAATGTAACCTAAGGTGTGGAATGATGTTTTGATTTATGTTTTAAGAAAATAAAATATGCAGTGCTTTTTTATTTTGTATTTCTTCAATAAATTCTATTTGCTTCTAAATACAGTTTTCAACTTTTTTCTGTAAATTATGAGGTTTCTGTTTTCATCAAGTAAAAGCGTAAATGTTTTGATAGTTGTTGTCCACCCCTATTAATCTCCAATATTGTCGCCAGGAGATGTAATAATCTTTGTTTTCAAACATTTGTTAGGTGCCTATTTTTGGTTCTATTTACACCCACTTGACTATTTACTGTCATGAAAATGAAAAAAGGACAATTATGAATGAGGTAATTATATAATTAAATTCTTTTTTAATAAATAAAAAATAATGATATGTCTTTTTTCTTTCTATGTATGCTTATATGTAATGACAACACCTTAATTTTTACTATTTAATTTAATGACTATTCTAAAAAACTATATGACTTCTATTTTGTCAAATTATATACAAATAAATTCTTTTATATTTTGTTCTTAGTTTGGTTCTTGTTTAAATAAAATAACATTCATGATAAGTCGTTGTTTAGTTAAATTGGTAGATGTAATAATAATAATAATAATAATAATAAATAAATAAATAAATAAATAAGTAATATATTTTTAAAAAAATAGAATTAATGTACATAACATTTTCTAATAAATTGTAGTATATGAATTTTAAATTAAAAATTTCCTTCATGTATGAAAATATTTCATGCCTAAAGTTTCAACAAAAGATAAAAATAAAAAATAAAAAAGATAGAGAAATAAGAATATTAAAATAATGAAAAAATTGGTAGGTGTGAAAAGAAAAATAAGGTAAAAGGAAGTAATAATCTTAAGGGTAGTTTTGGAACTGTAGATGGTGCAATAATTAAATTTAATTACTTCAAAATTATAATGGGTGTATTTAGAATGAGGATGTGAAGAGAAAAAAGAGGGGTGTAGATAAAATCACCTTTTTACAAAATGAAGATTCAATCCAATCAATATATTTTATCCAATCCAATCTGGTTGATTTCGGTTTGGATTCAATTAGATCAATCGGTTATAGCATTTGGTAATTTTCCCCTATTTTACATGATTTAAATATTGCTTGAAAAAAGGTTTTAACACAATTGCCCCATAAACTTGTCATGATTTAGCAATTTTCCCTCTGAACTTTTGATTTTAGCTATCTACCCTTGAACTTGTTAAAGTGTTGCAATGTGGCACATTTTATTAACACTTAAATTAGTGACAGAATAACCCACGTGAACCTTATTCCTCGCTCTAATCCTGAATTTGGTGCTGAAATCACTGCCAGCTTTCCTTCTACAATTTCCGATTAACTCTGGTCCACTGATCTCACCCCTGACCCCAACGTCGCTATCTATTTGGCGATATGTGGAATCCTTGACCAGATTTGGTTGTGGTTTGGTTTGTGCAAGGTTATAAATATTGCTCCTGCTTTGGTTTGAGCATGTGCTCTCTTCAAATTCTAATGTTCTTACTTTGATCTGGATATTTTGTCTGAAAGTTGGGCAAAAACTTTAAAATCAATTCAACCAGAGACATCATCACGTGTGCACATGTGTCTTTCCGTCATGTTTCTAACGACAGTTAATCAAATGTGCCACATTGCAACGCTTCAACAAGTTCATAAGGTCAAAATTAGAAGTTGAGGGGTAATTTGCTAAATTATGACAAGTTTGGAGGGTAATTTTGCTAAAAATAAAAATCAAGAGAGTTTATGTCCATAAATTCAAATAAACATAAAAACTCCAAATTGCAAATTCCTAAGTATTCAACAAACTACTCAAAGAAAGGAAAAAAAAAAGTAACATAAAAAGTATAACAACCATAATTCTTTTGAGTTGAAAAGGGCTAATAAGTTGTAAGAAATGGTGAGTTGCGTAATCTTCATCATCTGAGAATGGTTATTAATAATGGTTTATAACTAAAGACATTACCTCCTAATGACATAAGGCCTTTCGAGATCAAGCTCAAGATTAAAACTGTACGAACTTGGGCCAAACATGGATAATATCGTGTCAAGTACAGGTGCGGGACATTACAAAAGTTTAGGAAGTTCAACAAAAAAAATTATAAAAGCAAAAAAACACACAATTTGTAGATCCAATTACGTACGATAATATATATATATATATATATATATATATAAGTATATAGATAATGTATAATTTTTTATACTTGAATATATATAGTGGTTGGATCCATTTAGATTGGATTCTTTACAAGTAAAATATATATACAATCCGATCGGTTTTTAAAATTTCACATCTAATCCAATTGTTATATGCCAAAAATGGGTTTGATGGGATTGAATTGGTTTATTTGATGGGTTGATTGGATCCTAAGAGCACCCGCCTGTACTTTGCATATGGACGGCTTAATACTAATAAACTATACTACAATCATATTGGTGGACCTCACAACTTATTAATCTAAACGCTTGATAGTGGCCGAGGGTTCAATTCTGGCTGGCTGTAGTTTTTTGCTCTGATGGCTAGCTGTACTACATTAGATCTAACTAGTTCACCTCGCCGTAATTAATTTAGTGTTAGGTACCAAGCCCAAAAAATGGGAGGAAAAAAAATTGTTTAGGTGTCATGAGCTAACTTCATCTCTCACTCTCATATATATATATATATATATATGTATATATATATGTATATAATGTCAGGGGTTTTCAATTCTGGCTGGTTGTGCTTAAGCCTAACTAGTTGGAGTCTTTTAAATATCTCTATACCATGTAAGGGGCATGTTGTGTATTTTACAATGCAGTAAATTTGTATCTTTAAGCTTTAAACTGATGTTAAATCTTTATCGTTTGAGAGTCGGAGATCAATATTTGTTATGAAAAGACCTAAATGTCCTTGAAAAGAAGACAAAAAAAATCAAAAACCAATTAACTGATAAAGTACACTAGTCTTTGCGGTGCAAGTCTCATGCGCCCCTCGCCTCGAAGGCTGCCAAGCCGTTGAAGATGAGTTTTGGGCGGCGGGTGGTTGGCTTTGGCACCAAGAGTGGGTTTAGGATTTGCTGAAAAATGAATCTGAGAATTTTTTTAATTTAAATTTATATTTTCTAAAATATAAATAGAAAATATTTATTTATTTATTTATCTTTTATTTTATATTTATATTTTCCTTGTAGGGTATTCAAGTATTCTTCTTAGTCAAAGATAGGCTGTTGTCTGTTGATTTGGAAATTAATGTTTACATTCCAACACTATAGGATATGGCTGTATAACAAAAAATTTACGTAAAAAAATAGAAACGAAGTTGTTTTCTGAAAACAAAAGCTTAAAAAATGAGAAATTAAGGAGCCGAAAACTATATATATAAAGGAAAATAGCCCAACATCGTCATGAAAATAATGGAGAAGTACTCTTTGAAATTTACAATGAACCAAAAAAAAAATTCTGAATTGAGCGTTTGGTATTGTTTTCAAAATAGTTAAAAATGTTTTTGTTTTGAAAAATAAGAATTTTTTAGAAATTGTGTTGAGAGTGTTTTCAAAATTTTTGCTTCGAAAACATGCAGAATATTTTCAAAATTTTGAGAACAAAAAACAAACGGATTTTTTTCAAAAATATAAATCATCAGTATTAGTTTCATATTCAAGGTGTTTTACAAATCGGTTAAAACCAATTATGAAGTTCTCAACAGTTATAGTAAACAAACAAAAAATTGCTAGAGTGTCAAACTCTTACATGTTATAATTTTTAAATCAAAATTTTCACGAATTTTAATCAGTTTGCCAAATGTCTTAATTGTTTTTGCCATAAAAAAAGACTCGAAAAAAAAAACCAAATGGGTTATAAAAATGTCATTTGTGCCGTATAGAAAAGGTGGGCCAAATACCATGGCCAACGGTTGAGCAGCCTAACCCAAAGGCTCACGTTGCTACCCAAGCAACCTACCCACTTACCCCATATACTGATGCAGCATACATGTGTGTATATATAGGCTCAAATAACTCGTGTTTTTTCAACTCAAACTGCACATAATTAGCTAAGCTAGTTTTGCTATAGCTCTTGTCATATACATCATTCCTAAAGCAATAGCATATGTAGCAAAGTCTGACATTATATTATATTTGTAGTTGATGAGCATCGCCCCCTCCGTCAATGAAATCCGAAAGGCACAGAGGGCCAAGGGACAAGCTGCCGTGCTTGCCATCGGCACCAGCAATCCGCCTAATTATTTCTTGCAAACTGATGATCCTGACTTCTACTTCCGCATCATCAATAGTGACCACAAAACTGAACTCAAGGACAAATTTAGACGCATGTGTACGTGACTCATCTTTATATTAATTTTCCTTTGATAATTTTTCATGCAATTACTCTTTAACAGCTGTTTCATGCATATATGGTACAAGATTTGCTACATGTTCTATATCCTATATGATTGGCACTTTCATTTAGTAATATACAGACCTGATGTAACTAAATTCATTTACAGGTGAAAAGGCAATGATACACAAGCGTCACATGTACTTGACGGAAGAAATCCTAAAGGAAAACCCAAAGATGTGTTAGTACATGGCACCATCGCTAGATGCTCGACAAGACATAGTGGTGGTCGAGATACCAAAGCTAGGAAAAGAGGCAGCAGTCAAAGCCTCAAAGGAGTGGGGCCAGCCAAAGTCAAAGATCACTCACCTCATCGTCTGCACCACCTCCGGCGTTGACATGCCTGGCGCCGCCTACCAACTGACTAAGCTCCTTGGCCTCCATCCTTCCGTAAAGCGCTTCATGATGTACCAACAAGGCTGCTTCGCTGGAGGTGCCGTCCTTCGCCTTGCAAAGGATAGGGACGAGAACAACAAAGATGCCCGCGTCCTCGTCGTTTGCTCCAAGATCACCGCCGTCACCTTCCGCAGGCCCTCTGAACTCCACCTCGACTCCATGGTTGGCCAGGCCCTTTTTGGCGACGGCGCTGCCGCAGTCATTGTTGGCGCCGAACCAGACATGTCGATCGAAAAGCCAATATTTGAGCTAGCATCAACGGCCCAAACAATCCTTCCAGACTCAGAGGGGGCGATTGACGGGCATTTGAGAGAAATAGGGCTGACATTTCATCTCCTTGAGGAGAAACCTTATTTGATATCGACGAACATAGAAAAGAGTCTCGTGGAGGCGTTCACTCCGATCGGAATCAACGACTGGAATTCCATATTTTGGATAGCACATCCAGGAGGACCAGCCACTCTTGACCAGGTTGAGGCAAAGGTGGGGTTGAAGGAGGAGAAGTTGTGGGCCACTCGCCAAATGCTAAGCGAGTACGGAAACATGTCCAGCGCATCCGTACTCTTCATAATGGACGAGATGAGGAAGAAGTCGGCAGAGGAAGGAAAGGCCATAACAGGCGAAGGCCTCGACTGGGGCGTCCCCTTCGGCTTTGGCCCAGGCTTGACAGTCGAGACAGTGGTGTTACGCAGCCTTCCCATTAATAATATTGCCTAATTGTGTTGTCCACAAGGTTCATTCATTCATGAGCGTATTTTCAAGTGTACCCGGCAGTGCTAATGGCCTTGGGTAATAAATATTTTTATTTAGTTGTGTTATAAGCTTTTAGAATTATGAAATTCGGACACAGAACATTCTTATAATGTCATATGACATGAGATGACGCGTTTGCTTTGCGAGGTGAAATGATTTTATATCACAATGCATGAACTTCAACTGTTGTAATTTTGTTTCTGAATTAGGTTTCATAAAACTAAAAATATGTCCCATGTTTCCTAATATAAAGGTGGCTGTTTGTAATTATCTGCCGGTCCAGTTTGGGCTCTTCTTGACTTTGGTGCAAATGCCTGTACACTTAAGAAGCAATATCAAGGAACAAAATATACTTGGAAAATAGTATTTAGCAGGCACATTATCAGATCAAATATTAAATATTATCCAATTCTGAAATTAAATACTTGGAAAATAACAATGAGTAGAACACCAATAATTATTATCCACAACTAGCACCTGCACTGGCTTTGCCTTCAGCTCCTCCTGCCGCATGATCAACACAGGCCTCGGCCCAAAAGAACAAATGGCAGAGATATATACACACACATGTGGGTGGTTGGATAACGGCAGCTGGGTTGGTGAGACCATTGGGTTAGGCTGTTTAACCGTTGATTGGTATGGCGGGTATGGCCACACCTTTTAGTAGTGCACAAATCATATTTATTAACCAAATTATAAATAATATTATTCAAACCCATACTGATAATTTATAGTTATATCATTGAATATATAAAGTGATGAGTTGAATTTTTTGACCCGTGACTCTTACGTCACACTATTATTTGTATTAAGTTAAATCACAAATAAACATATATAATATTTATAAAAAAATAAATCTTAAAAGATGGTATTTATAAAAATATTACTAAAAAGAAAAGATCATAAAATGCAACCCACATGCCAAGCTAGTTAATCGGTTTTTTTAATTTCAAAATTGGAAAGGAAAGTAGAGGGATTGGCAACGAACGTCATTTATTCATGTTCTAGTATCTACTTCCTTATTTGATCAAGTAATAGAAAACGATTTCATTCACTTTTTAGTGTTTATTTACTTAAGAATAAGGATCTTATTTAATATAATTACTAAAATATCTTTTTTATATAACTAATAGCTATTAAATAATATTTCAACTTAGACTTCTAAGTAAATAAGGTATTTATTCCCCTAATCAAGAATCAATACTAAAATGTATGAGAGGCTTGATATTTTCTTTCTTGGTTTCCCATATTGTGTTGGGCCCATAAAACTTCTGCTACTGATTTATAATAAATACAAATGTTATTTAAAAGAAAAAAAATCACTCTTTATTTTTCATTTTTATTTAATGTAAAATAAAGATACCTTAAGTAGATAGAGGGGGATGGAATGAAAGTCATCTAGAATCGATAGAGAGCCGATAACCTTGCCCTCAGCATCTCCTGCCATACATCTCAATTTCACTGCTGACGATTAAGATGAAGTACACGAAGAACAGTTAGAAACACCTTATGCTTTCATTATGGCAATATTTTCTTACTTCTCCACGTTTTCTGACAACATATACTAGAAGTAAGAGCATTTGCAATAAAATGTTAAATTGATTATGTTAATAACAAATCAATTTGACATTAGAGTGTAAAAAAAAAACTCATTAATAAAATTTTATTTTTAACGTTAAATTTATTATATGCTAAACTTAGGGGGAAATTTACCATCAATTTTAACGTATAACAAATTTGGCATTTGATCCTGTTGATGGACAGATTAACTTTTTTACTATGATAATAACAACATTCTCACTTTTAAATTATTTTGATATTAAAAGTTTACTTTTACAAGTTTTAAAATTTAATAATTATAACAAGAGGCAAATGTGATATTTCAAATAGTATTATGCATTGGGGTATAAAATAAAATAAATATACTATTTTCATATATTTTTTTAAATAATATTAGCATTGACATTTGCATTGAAAATAATCTAACATCAACTAGTTATAGGCCGTGCAAATTAAAAATTTTAAAATGCAATAAAATACACAAGCCCATGCACGAGAAGACGAAAACAAACAAACGTTTTATTCCAGTAAGGACATACAATTTAGAGTAATCTTATTTAACTTTATGGAATTACAGCCTCGCTATTAACAAAATAATAAGACCTAGTCTAAAAAGTACATTATATACTAGACTAAGGCCTATATTTTTATAAGTAATAGGGTTATAACTCTTAGATGAAAAGGATTTTCCTCCAGTTTGGGGTAGAAATAAATAGTCAAGGCTGTTCCTTAGTCTAGCAGTACTTTTTCACCGGTGATTGCTTGTGTTGAGCTAGGTAACAATGACACTAATTAAAACAGAGATATTCAAGCTCTAAATCCCAATATCAAAAACAAGGTTCATATACTAATGTATTATTTAACACGTAAACGGTGGCATTAATTAAAACACAAAAATTCCAATGCATCTTAATATGAAAAACAAAGGTGCATATTGCAAAAGATTCGATTCGACCATCTAGCTAAGTATTGTTTTGTTAACAAATAATATATATCATGTGATATAAATAAGACAAACAAGTAGCAATTGTAAAAAATTGACAATAGAAATTAAAGATAAACAGATACAACAAAACCTTCAATGAAAGCAATGCAACGAAAATGGTCGAGGCACGTGTAGGTCACGCTTTCCTTAAAACAGATTCGTCCCCTCCAGTTGTGTACGAGGATTCAACGGACGTCTGTCTCCCAGGATACAACGACTAGCAACGGAATCTTAAGCACTATCAGATACCGTTTCTGGCGAACTTGAAACAATGTTTTATTCTATCACCAAAAAACGACTACAACCAAACTAAATAGAACTTGAAAACAAAGTAAAATCTCTATGACTTTTTAAGTACAAATTCTATATTTCTATATCTCTCAAACATGTGGAGGAGTGTTCAATATATAGGCTTAAGAAAATAGATGTTACAATCTAAATTATAATGAGCCTTTATTCAGAATTTATGTGCATAATGGCATAGGTTGCAACCCTCCATATTCCATGATAACGGTGCTCATAATCTCCCATTAAACCATTGATTGTAACCTTTCATTTTTGATGATTATGATGCTCATAATCACCTATTAAACCATGCATTTGGGTGTTACAATATGAGGTTTATGACCTCCATTAATCTTTACTAATGAGCATCAATTTCTCATTCACCCATTTCATGACAATGGCATTTTCCAACA